>SJYW01012720.1:67218-79673 GCA_006410735.1 Raphicerus campestris
TTTTTTTTTTTTGCCAGCTATGTCTAATCAGTTATGTGATGCCTTTCTAAGATTCTAATTTTTATGTACTGTATTTCATTTCTGGAAATTGTTTCCATTCAGCTAATTGTTTTTGATTGACGTCTTGGTTTTGACTATCTCTTTAGTGTGCTTATTTTCTGTTTTGTATCCAATAATTCTAATAATTGTAGTTTTCTCAGTTTTTAAATAATTTTGCAAGCTCTTGCTCATAGTACTTATTTCCTTATGGGTTTTATTTTTGATTGAGATCTCTTTCTTGCAGGATTGTAGCATTAGAGAGAAATCTGGATTCTGTGGCATCTGGAAGCATTGTCAGCACAGAGATACTTGGTTTGGTGTTTTTCCTGGTCAGATAATGTGAATTCCAGAGCCCAAGCTAGGAGAGTGCTCACTTGTTAAGAATTATCAAAGAAGAGCCTTCTCTCCTTTTCCTAGAGCCAAGGCTCAGACAAGAAAGTTTCCATACAGTTCTGCCTTAAAGGGGGAAGTGGGCTTTTTCCTAATTCACTTTCTGTTAGTTTCTTGTGTGGGTTCCACAGTTCTGAGCCTTTATCTCCCGATGCCTTTGATGTCTCTCTTAACACAGAAATTGGTATGTATAGCAATTAACCAGAGGAAGATTTGGAGCCCTAGCTAGGTAAGACTATTACAGGTTTAGGCAACAGACCTCTGGCCACTCAGGCACTCTTCGTTTTAACGGACAACAAATATGTCATAAGATAGAAGGAAACATTTTCCTTAAAGAGGTGTAAGTAAAGAGCATGAAAATCAATGATGAATACCATCACAGATCTTAAGTTAATGTTCTGTTTTATCATAAAATGGTGATTCTCAAACTTTCTGGTTCTGGGACCCTTCTAAGGTATTTATAAAATTGTTTTTAAATAATAGTAAAACCACTACATGCTAACCAAGAATATCTTTATGAAAAGTAACTATTCCAACCATGAAAAAAGTAGTGAGATGAGAAGCATTATTTTTCATTTTTACAAATCTTTTTAATATCTCCTTGGATATAGAGATAAGATGGTTGGATTCCCATATCTGCTTTTTCATTTAGTCTGTTGCAGTAAGTTGTTTGGATTAAAATATATGAAGGCAATTTGTAATTGCAAAAAGAGAACCAACCTTGTGGACCCTGTGTGATAATCTTAGGGACCCTTAGCTGTCCTTGGATCACGTTTTGAGAACTGGGATGTACGAATGTTTCCCCTGTTACTAGATGCCATTTATGTGGACAAGCCATTTGTACACATAACTTATTGTGATTTCTGTAGTGACTGTAAATTTAATAGTGTAATATAAAGACAGGTTATATTAATGGAATTTGAAAGATGGGCCCAGAGTTGGGTATAGATTCAGGTTGAGGCCAGAAATGTAGATGTAGAGTTGTATTGGAATAACTATAAAGGAGTGTTTAAATTTAAGGCTGGTTTGTTAGTCATTAAAGTTGCCTGTCTGAGAATTCTGTTCTAATATCTTATGCTTCCCTTTTCCCAGAATAATGCATGAACCAATTAAAAATAGAAGGACTTAATGATAGCAAGTCCCTTATTTTCCTTCTCCCTGCCTCCTAATTCCACTTCCTAGGGACCCTTACCTTTAATATATCTTGGTTTTATTTCTAACCTCCATATCACTAAATAGTATGCTGCATTTTTATATTTTAACTTATCAACTATACATTAATTTGACTTCTTACAATCGTGGTTAGGAGTTCATATATACCCTCTCATGCTTCTCATGTTTCTCCTCCCAAATCCAATAATACGGCTGTCACTCTTCAACAATACTGTCAGTTCTGTTGTCGTTCCATCACAAGCTGATAGTTTCTTGGTACTATTAAGAATCTTCTGCTTCACTTTCCCTCTTTCTCCACTCCATCGCTCTATTTGGCAGTAGTTTTCCTTGTGATAGCATTTACATTATGCTCTGTAATAGTTTATCTTCCGTGATTTAGATTTATTCTAAAACTTGAAAGCAAAACCATTTCATTTTTATGACTGTAAATAGTATATACTGTGGTGCCAGGTACTGATCTATGATTAGAATTCCTAGTGTATTCCATTTTATAACCCTGTATTAATAATCTTTCTAGGCTCAAGTTCAAATGGGTTTTCTGTTTTTTATACTCTACTAGTTGCTCAGCTGTGATCATGATTTTTCTTGACCAGTTTCAGATTTCCTGAAATGTTTCATTAACCTGTTTTTCACGAAAATCTTCTTGGTGCCTTGATTATATCATGAGGTTTCCCCAGGCTCCTGATCTGCTGTTTATTGTCCAGTCATCTGTTTTCCTGAACATCTTTCTCCTGGAGGCTTCTGTCCTTCCTTTGATTGTGGTCTCATTTGAGCCTTTGTATTACTGCTGACCTGGGCTTTTATCACTCTACTAGTTCGAATCCACTGTTTGTGGAATTCCATGCTATTTTTCTTGTTTTATTTTTTGGTGAAGTACATTTTCATGTAGCTTCCTAAGAAAAGGCATATAGGAGGTAAACTTCAGACCTTAAATGTCAGAATTTATATTCTGTGTTAATAGTTTAGCTGGGTGCAGAATTCCACATTGATAACCATTTTCCCTTGAATTTTCAAGACATTACCATATTGTCTTCCAGCCACTAGTGTTAAAAATAAGTCTGATTTTCATTTAGTTGTGTGTAGGTAACCTGTTTTGTTTGTGTCTGGAGAGTTAAAGGATTTTTTTCTCTTTGTCTTGAGGTGTTATGAAATGCTAAATGTCAGTGTTGTCCTTTCTGTTCTGCACTCTGTAGACCTCTGAATTTGAAAATACATTCCTCCCTTCAAGAGTGGGAAAATTTTATTTCTTAATTTCTTCCATCTGCTTTTTTTCTCTTCTCTAGAATTCCTTCTTAGAATTTTAGACCTGCTGTATTTATCCTTTCTCTTTAATCATTTTCTTTATCTTGTTAATATCCTTCATTTTTATCTTCTAACAAGTGTAAAGTTCTTACTTTATAGATAAAATTGGAGATTTTGAAAATTCTTACCTGTTGCTTTGAGTTATCCATTTCCCATGGAATCATTCTTGTTTGTTTTTCAGTTTGTAGTAATATCTGGTCATTTTGGCTTCTGGCTGTTTATTTTGATAAGGCTTCTGGCTGTCTTCACTTTCAGCTTTGTTGTTGAGTTGCTAAGATGTGTTTGGATTCTTTGTGACCCCATGGACTGCAGCACACCAGACCTTCACTATCTCCAGGAGTTTACTCAAATTCATGTCCGTTGAGCTGATGATGCCATCCAACCATCTCATCCTCTGTCACCCCCTTCTCCTCCTGCCCTCAACCTTACCCAGCATCAAGGTCTTTTCCAGTGAGTCGGCCCTTCACATCAGGTGGCCAGAGTATTAGAGCTTCAGCACCATCAGTCCTTCCAATGAATATTCAGAGTTGATTTCCTTTAGGATTGACTGGTTCAAGTAACTCTTGCTGTTCAAGTAACTCTCGTTGTCTTCTCCAGCACCACAATTTGAAAGCATAATTTTTTGTCACTTAGCCTTCTTTATGGTCCATCTCTCACATTTGTACATGACTGCTGGAAAAATCATAGCTTTGACTATATGGACCTTTATCAGCAAAGTGATGCCTTTGCTTTTTAATACGCTGTCTAGGTTTGTCTTAGCTTTCCTTCCAAGGGCAAGCATCTTAATTTCATTGCTACAGTCACAATCCGGAATGACTTTGGAGCCCAAGAAAATAAAATCTGCCATTGTTTCCACTTTTTCTCCATCGATTTGCTATGAAGTGATAGGACCAGATACCATGATCTTAGTTTTCTGAATGATGAGTTTTAAGCCAGCTTTTCACTCTCCTTTTTCACCTCCTTCAAGAGGCTATTTAGTTACTCTTTGCTTTCTGCCATTAGGGTAGTATGGGCTGCGTTTCTGATGTAGTTGCTGTTTCTCCCAGCAGTCTTCTTGATTCCAGCTTGTTTCATCGAGCCCAGCATTTTGCATGATGTACTCTGCATAGAAGTTAAATAAGCAGGGTCACAGTATACAAACTTGATGTACTCCTTTCCCAATTTTGAACCAGTCCATTGTTTCATGTCTGGTTTTAATTGTCGCTTCCTGGTGTACAGACAGGTTTCTCGGGAGACAGGTAAGGTGGTCTGGTATTCCCAACTCTTTAAGAACTTAGCACAGTTTATTGTGATCCACACAATCAAAGGCTTTAGCATAGTCAATGAAGCAGAAGTAGATACTTTTCTGAAATTCTCTTGCTTTCCCTGTGATTCAGCGAATGTTGGCAATTTGATCTCTGGTTTCTCTGCCTTTTCTAAATCCAGCTTATACATCTGCAAGTTCTTGGTTCACATGCTATTGAAGTCTACCTTGAAGAATTTTGAGCATTACCTTGCATGTGAAATGAGTGCAGTTGTGTGGTAATTTGAACATCTTTAGTTTCAGTTCTTAAGCTGAAGGTAAACAGTTCGGGAATATGAAACATTTTCTTACTCTTTAATATCAATTATATCCTAAATGCTCCCCCCTCAAGAAATACCATTCCTATTTTATGTCTGATTATTTCTTAAGCTTTCTTGCCCATGTTAATTTTCTATGTTTGTTTCATAGTTTGTTTTTCTTAGTTTGTTGCACTTTAAAACTGACTGAAACTGATTAGATTTAATTATTCACAAAGGATATTATCATCTAAATAAAAGCTTCTGCTCTCTTGGTTGTTTGGTAAATGAAAATCTCATTTCACAAATTATTTCTGTGGCACAGGATTTGGGTTTTTATTTTATGTCCTGGTTTATTTAAGATTGGTGGGGGGAGCACATGACTTGTGGGATTTTAGTTCCCAACCAGGGATTGAACTGGGGCCATTGGCAGTGAGAGTTCAGAGTCCTAACCACTGGACTGCCAGGGAGTTCCCTATTTAAGAAACAACTTAAAGACAGTTGTGCGTGTGTGCTCAGTTGTGTCTGACTTTTTGCGACCTCATGGACTGTAGCCCACCAGGCTCCTCTGTCCTTGGGATTTGCCAGGCAAGAATACTGGAGTGGTTTGCCATTTTCTTCTCCATAAAGGTGGTTAAGTCTTAAATTTTATATAGAGGTATAACTTAGCTTTTATTCTAACACTTGAGACTAGGCAAAAACCTTGATTTGAACTGTTTCAACTTAAGACTGATTTTACATGAACTAATTTGAACTTGACCTGAATTCTTAAAAATTGTTTAGACTTAGCTACTGGATATTAGTATAGTCCAGCGTGGTCATCTGTGTCATTTAAAAGACCATTTTTCTAAAGGTATTTGAAATTGAAAGAGAATTTCCCAGATGGATCTAAGATAACAGATAAGAGAATCCTTTTTCTTAACTGCTGTCAGCTGCCCTAGCCCTTGACTTCCTGGGAACTGAGAGTGGATCATCATCCTTCATGATGCTTTGATGGAGGCTGTGGTTCCAGTCCAGATGATGCTTAGGGACCTGGTTGTACAGAGCAAGTTAGGTTAGTTAACCTTAAGGATGTAAATATATGGTAATTGCTAAATGCACTGGCATCTTTTTTATATGACTGTTGGGAAGGGTGACTATAAAATTTATTGTTCACATTGAGACCATAGTTGAGTGAGAATACCATTAATAAATATGTGGGGCAATAGGCTTAAACCAGAGCACAAGGTCATCTGTCCCCAAGCTGTGTGGACTTCTAAAGATCAGAGGCAGTATACATCAAATTGCCTGCCTAGCATACTTGATATTTCTATTCTACTCCAACTTTTGCTTTTTGTCCTATAGGACACATTTTGGGGAGCATAAAATGTGAACAAATGCTCAAAGAGCAGTGGGATGAATGGAAACAGTATAGGAATTCAAGACTCTGGATTTTTATGTAGCCGTATAGCCTGTATGTGCAAAATCTTACCAGTAAAATGTTAAATACAAGCTCCACAGAACTGGTGCATTTATATTTTAAACATGGTTCTCTTTCTCGGTTCTAGGAATTTTGAAGAACTATACGTTACTGGAATTTTTCTTAACAATGTGAAATTATCCATAGAAAATGTCAATGCCCATCTAATTTCCCACTATTGCAATTTAAACTTCCTTTTCCTGTCTTAAAATTGGCATATATGTAGAAAATGTTAGCTAATTTTTAGTGTCACAATGTGGAAAACCTCATCCAAATAGAAATTATAAGAGTTTCTTTGGACTCTGTTCTAAGTTTTTGTTTTTTTTTCTTTTTCATATTGGGCTGAAATCTGCCACCCTTCCATCCATTGGTTCTAGTTCTGTTTTCTGGAGCAGCATGGAGTAAGTCTCTTCTATTAGAAGGCAGCTATCGTATATTCCAAGGTCACCTTTTCTAGACTGAATGTCCCCAGTTATGTAAAATAATACCCATACTTATAAACTTCATACTGATTCCTTTTGAATACATTCTAATTGTCAGTGTCTTCCATAATACAGTTAATTCTAACTTCCAGATTTTAATTCTATGCCATATTTTTTTTGGTATTGTGCATACCAGTGAAGAATATCCTGTACTGTAACCCATGAATCAGGCACACTAGTTTATTAGTGCAGCTTCAGCTATGTCAGATATTTTTTTTTTTCTTAGCTGTACTTTTGAGTTGTATTAAAACGTATGGTCAACTAAAACCTGTCAGGTAAATAACTGTTGGGGCTATCCTTTTTTTTTTCAGAAGGCATTTCTGCCTTGGTAATAGAGCTTTAGCAGGTGTGATTGTGAGTGTGTTACTTAAGAGAGAACCTAAAACAACAAAAACGTTTTTATATGCTAACATCTGCTGGCCTTGTTTTATGTAACATAGGCTCTCAAATTAAAAATTAAAGTAAATGTTACTTTAAGAACTTTACCTGAAGATTCATTTGATTTAGAGTTTTGGAAAATGGTTTTGTCTCTTTGAGGTCTAAATGGTTATGATTGCAAAACATCTGACTTAGGTCTCCTTTTGCAGCATGTGCTACATTTTTAAGAGAGAAAGAAATGTGTATAATGATTGCTGCCTATAACCTGGAAAATGTATCTAATATAATAGATACTGCATTGTAAAATCTACTCTAGAGAAGGATTTCTCAACCTCAGCACTGTTGGCATTCTTTGGATGATTCTTTGTTGTGGATAGCTGTCCTTTATAGGATGTATAACAGCATCACTGACCTCTACCCACTAAATACAAGTAGCACACATCACCACCTTCTCCTCTGCAGTTTGATCATCAAAAATATTTCCAGACATGACCAGGTCTATAGGAGGGCATAGTCTCCCCTAGTTGAGAACCACTGCCTTAGAGCATCAGAAGTATTTCTTAAGTCATGTCGGTAACAATTTCTACCTTAAATGTTTTCCTTGATTGGAGCTAGAATAAGTATTTTAAAACTATAGAACATAATAAAGAACTTTACATACAGCAGATACTTTTTTAAGCTCCTAATTTGATCAGTTTTTCTTCCTAATACTGCTTCTTATCTCAGTTTGTCCTCCCTGCTTTGTGATAATGATCTTTTGATCTGAAATAAGTGTGACTGTCTTAATTTATTCAAATTAAGGGATGAAAACTATGCAACAGTAACAAATAGGGTATTTGGTTAGGTGGTTTATTAAGTTCATACTTGTTCTTTTGCAGTCCATGATTAAATTACTGGGAAATGTGCTTTTAAGTTGATTGAATTCCTAGATTTTAAAAATTAAATTATATTTTGTTTATTCTTCTACTCCACAATATAGCCAGCAGCCAGCTTCGGGTGTAGCCTACTCTCATCCAACCACCGTTGCTAGCTACACTGTCCATCAGGCTCCAGTAGCTGCTCACACAGTTACTGCTGCCTATGCACCAGCAGCCGCCACAGTTGCAGTTGCCAGGCCTGCTCCAGTAGCTGTTGCAGCTGCTGCAACAGCTGCTGCTTATGGAGGTTACCCCACTGCACACACAGCGACCGACTATGGTTATACACAGAGGCAACAAGAAGCACCTCCACCACCACCCCCAGCTACTACACAGAACTACCAGGTAAGAAGCTTGTGCTTTCATTAGCCTTAACATAGAGGTTCAGTGGCATCAGTGTTCAGTGTAATGTCCAAGCCAATGCTTTTCAAACTTGAATCTTGCAAAATATACCTCTAATGATAGAGAAAAGTGAGTGTGTATTCCTAGGTAATCCAGGGGCATACTCCAGGGATTAAGCTTCCTTGTGGTGAGTTTTATATTAATAATCCCCCAGTCCATTTCACTTCACTCTATATATTAATGTTTGCTTTAATTTAAAAAAAAAATTACTAGCTAAATATTTTAATCTTATAACAAGTTTTTGAGAAAAATTAAGACATATAAGGTCTTCTGCCCCTTGTTGTTACTATGGCATTTTTTATCCACTTGGGACACCCCTATGTCTGTTTTGAGAACCATGAGCTTCAGCTATGTGGAACAGACAGGTTACATAGTGTTAGGACTTCCCTGTCAGTCCAGTGGTTACCTGGCACTTCCACTGCAGGAAGCTTGGGTTCAGCCTCTGGTGTGGGAACCCACATGCTGGAACCATTAAACAAAGCAAATTACATTACGTCTTCCTGAAACACTGTAGAAATTCTATTGCCTATGTGTACTTCTTCCCCTCGAGATACTGTTTCTTTATCTATAACAGAAATTGATCCTGCCCTTAAGTCATCTAATTGCTTCTTGTTAGGTTTATGGGAACATAAAGCTCTTACTTCTCTTTATAAAAATATGGTCTCTTTACGTCTCATATGGCACTAAATTACTACTTGCTTATTAAATAAGTTTGGTTCTAATTCTTTTAACCCATTTTTTGTTTGTTTACTTTTAAGATCTAGTTTTTAAACTTTGGGGCTTCTGATTTTTTTAGTCTTTCTAAAATAAAGGGATTTATTTTGTTACCTAAGAAATTGACATATGGATCAGCATTATTAGCATTTGCTATTAATATTTAGCAGGTTTCTAAACTCAGAATTACTTTGACGTGTGATTGTTTGCCTTACGTCCATAGACAGAATATAATAAATTTTATTATTTTTAATAGGGCGTATGAAGCCCATCACTTTCTGGGTCCTGCCTGCTTCTTCAGTCTTTCTACTTGTGTGCCTCCCAAGCCCTCCTCACTATATACAGTGCTAGAATTCAACCAGCTCACCTTGATCTTCATTGCTTTTGAGATTTGTAATTAATACTGCTTTCCCTTAGAACCTCTGTTTACCTTCCCTCTACCTGGAAGCTCTTACTCATCATTATGTTAATAAATAGTGGTAAATAAGGACGAACAAAAAGAAAGCTGAAACAGTCACAAAGCTTAGAACACCCAGGTGTTCTTTACTCTGGAATCCATCTTTAAGGCAGATCCACCATGCAATTTTTAAATAAAATTAATTTTTAGATAATGTTTATTTAATGTTTTGACGGTTTTTTCTATTGTAAAAGTTAAGCATGCTGCTAAAAATGATTTGACCTTATTTAATGAAGTCCCAAATGAATCCCTTGTATTGAATTTGAATCTTCTGTTTATATTCATACATATTTAGGTTTCTGTTTTCCTTTATTGGATTTTTAATGTGGCAAAGATGAGATTTTTTTCCTCTGCCCCTTCACTGATAGCAAGATTTTCTTTTATCTCTTTCTTTAGGATTCATACTCATATGTAAGGTCCACAGCTCCTGCTGTAGCTTATGATAGTAAGCAGTACTACCAACAACCAACAGCAACCGCTGCTGCTGTAGCTGCCGCCGCCCAGCCTCAACCTTCTGTTGCTGAGACCTACTATCAGACAGGTGAGTTTATCAACATATCACCCTTCCATTGTACACTGTTGAAACATATTATTCAAGGTGTTATTTAATGAAGATAGGCTTTTGAATCCATCTAAACTTGTTGTGTTATATTACCTTGAGAGGCAGGTTCTAGCCATGTCCTCTTTTCTGTATAAAAATGCCTTTGAGTCCCAGAGAGAGAAGGCTCTGGAGGCAGTTCATAATCATATCTTTCTCTCTTGGAAGTGTATTTCATGTCTGGTCTTTAGCTTACAGTTCTTTTTCTGCTGAAATAAGCTGTACAAAGGAAGTTGTGGCAGTAACTTCTGGCTGCCTGCTTTTGGCCCAGAAATGCCCAGACATACCTTCCTTTGTAATAAGTGGAGGCCCTGATGGTGGTTTCCATTTTGTGGACCCGTATTTTTAATTCATCTTTCTCTGATCTATAATGACAGTTGGTTTTGTTATCAGCCACTGATAGTACAATATATATTAACGGTTTGAATGCAAGAACTGTTTTGTTTGCAAAGCCTACATATCTGTAGTCTTTAAAAGATGGATTTTTTTCATAGAAATTTAACTGAGCACCTTTAAGACCAAAGCTCTCTGAGTTCTGAAAAGTTAGTCAGTTCGGTTGCTCAGTGGTGTGCAACTCTTTATGACCCCATGGACTGCAGCATGCCAGGCCTCCCTATCCATCACCAACTCCCAGAGCCTGCTCAAACTCATGTCCATCGAGTCAGTGATGCCATCCAACCATCTCATCCTCTGTCATCCCCTTCTCCTCCCTCCTTCAATCTTTCCCAGCATCAGGGTCTTTTCCAAGGAGCTACTTCTTCACATCAGGTGACCAGATCTTCATTCAGCATCAGTCCTTCCAATGAATATTCAGGACTGATTTCCTTTAGTATTGACTGGTTTGATCTCCTTGCAGTCCAAGGGACTCTCAAGAGACTTCTCCAACACCACAGTTCAAAAGCATCAATTCTTCGGCACTCAGCTTTCTTTATAGTCCAACTGTCACATCCATACAAGACGACTGGAAAAACCATAGCTTTGACTAGACGGACGTTTGCCAGCAAAGTAATGACTCTGCTTTTTAATATGCTATATTGGTCATAGCTTTTCATCCAAAGAGTGAGCATCTTTTAATTTCATGGGTGCAGTCACCATCTGCAGTGATTTTGGAGCCCAAGAAAATAAAGTCTGTCACTGTTTCCATTGTTTCCCTATTTGCCATAAAATGACGGAACTGGATGCCATGATCCTAGGTTTTTTTATTGTTGTTGAGTTTTAAGCCAGCTTTTTCACTCTCCTTTTTCGCTTTCATCAAGAGGCTCTTCTAGTTCTTCGCTTTCTGCCATAAGGGTGGTGTCATCTGCATATCTGAGTTTATTGATTCTTCTCCCAGCATCTTGATTCCAGCTTCATGCAGCCCATCATTTCACATGACATACTCTGCATATAAGTTAAATAGAATGACAGTATACAGCCTGAAAAGTAGACGACTCTTTTATTTTTGAAGGACCATGAGAGTGTGGATAGAGCCTTGAATTAGGAAAGAGTAGAATTGGTTTCTAGCCCTGGTGTTACCAGTATCATGGGCAAGTGATTTTTTACCTCATTTCATCTCTTCTCTTATTTGTGAATGAGGTAGTTGACTCAGCTCTTTCTAGGTTACTTTTAGATCTAAGATTGATTTTGTGAGTGATTTTAGAAAGTGTATTAAAAGTACTTTGAATTATAATGATCCTGACTTTTCTTATAGTCTCCTTTCTAATGATTTGTGGGTACAATGAGCTTTAGTAAACTTCCTGATTAATTACCAAGATTTGATGGATTATGCTGAAGAGTACTGAATTAATCTTGAGTCACATTACCATGGAATAGCCTAAAATCTGACATGACCATGTGACTTTTTAAAATTATTTAGCTCTTGGACATCAGGGTTTTCTTGTAAAATGTTGTACTGATCTGTATGTCATGTGGATCAGAGTTCATACTATGTGTAGAAAAAGTTTTATAAACTGTTAAGTGCTGTTTATTTAAAGTACATTTACTTAACTAAGCAATTCAATTAGTTTGGTCCCTGGTATATTTGGGCCTTTCTCAGAAAATTACATTTGTATGCTTTAGTGATCCATAATGAGAGATTAATTATTAATTTAGTGATGATAAGTCTCATAAGATTCTTAAGGTATTCAAGTGAGTGTGCACTCAGTCATATCCAACTCTTTGTGACCCCATGGACCGTAGCCCACCTGCCAGGTTCTTCTGTCCATGGAATTTTCCAGGCAAGAATACTAGAGTGGGCTGCCATTGCCTACTCCAGGGGATCTTCCCTACCCAGGGATCAAACTTGAGTCTCCTGCATTAGCAGGCAGATTCTTTAACACTGCACCCCGGATATACATTGGTTGTAATGTGTTCAAAGACAGCAGAAAGTTCAGGTGAGACATTAATGACAGCCATTTAAGAACAGCTGCACTCAAGCATTTGAAGAATTAAGTAAGTAGCTCCTTGTGGGTTGTAATTAGCTTGAAGTTCACTGTGGACAAATCAGTAAAATTCTTTTGAATGGTATTTGAACAAGTTCCATATAATCAAGCATTGAAAATTTTACTGTGACTTAAATTATACTTTGAGGCACTCTCTGTTTTGTTCCCAGTATTAAGCATAACTC
>SJYW01012720.1:83300-143565 GCA_006410735.1 Raphicerus campestris
TGCTTTCCCTTAGAACCTCTGTTTACCTTCCCTCTACCTGGAAGCTCTTACTCATCATTATGTTAATAAATAGTGGTAAATAAGGACGAACAAAAAGAAAGCTGAAACAGTCACAAAGCTTAGAACACCCAGGTGTTCTTTACTCTGGAATCCATCTTTAAGGCAGATCCACCATGCAATTTTTAAATAAAATTAATTTTTAGATAATGTTTATTTAATGTTTTGACGGTTTTTTCTATTGTAAAAGTTAAGCATGCTGCTAAAAATGATTTGACCTTATTTAATGAAGTCCCAAATGAATCCCTTGTATTGAATTTGAATCTTCTGTTTATATTCATACATATTTAGGTTTCTGTTTTCCTTTATTGGATTTTTAATGTGGCAAAGATGAGATTTTTTTCCTCTGCCCCTTCACTGATAGCAAGATTTTCTTTTATCTCTTTCTTTAGGATTCATACTCATATGTAAGGTCCACAGCTCCTGCTGTAGCTTATGATAGTAAGCAGTACTACCAACAACCAACAGCAACCGCTGCTGCTGTAGCTGCCGCCGCCCAGCCTCAACCTTCTGTTGCTGAGACCTACTATCAGACAGGTGAGTTTATCAACATATCACCCTTCCATTGTACACTGTTGAAACATATTATTCAAGGTGTTATTTAATGAAGATAGGCTTTTGAATCCATCTAAACTTGTTGTGTTATATTACCTTGAGAGGCAGGTTCTAGCCATGTCCTCTTTTCTGTATAAAAATGCCTTTGAGTCCCAGAGAGAGAAGGCTCTGGAGGCAGTTCATAATCATATCTTTCTCTCTTGGAAGTGTATTTCATGTCTGGTCTTTAGCTTACAGTTCTTTTTCTGCTGAAATAAGCTGTACAAAGGAAGTTGTGGCAGTAACTTCTGGCTGCCTGCTTTTGGCCCAGAAATGCCCAGACATACCTTCCTTTGTAATAAGTGGAGGCCCTGATGGTGGTTTCCATTTTGTGGACCCGTATTTTTAATTCATCTTTCTCTGATCTATAATGACAGTTGGTTTTGTTATCAGCCACTGATAGTACAATATATATTAACGGTTTGAATGCAAGAACTGTTTTGTTTGCAAAGCCTACATATCTGTAGTCTTTAAAAGATGGAATTTTTTTCATAGAAATTTAACTGAGCACCTTTAAGACCAAAGCTCTCTGAGTTCTGAAAAGTTAGTCAGTTCGGTTGCTCAGTGGTGTGCAACTCTTTATGACCCCATGGACTGCAGCATGCCAGGCCTCCCTATCCATCACCAACTCCCAGAGCCTGCTCAAACTCATGTCCATCGAGTCAGTGATGCCATCCAACCATCTCATCCTCTGTCATCCCCTTCTCCTCCCTCCTTCAATCTTTCCCAGCATCAGGGTCTTTTCCAAGGAGCTACTTCTTCACATCAGGTGACCAGATCTTCATTCAGCATCAGTCCTTCCAATGAATATTCAGGACTGATTTCCTTTAGTATTGACTGGTTTGATCTCCTTGCAGTCCAAGGGACTCTCAAGAGACTTCTCCAACACCACAGTTCAAAAGCATCAATTCTTCGGCACTCAGCTTTCTTTATAGTCCAACTGTCACATCCATACAAGACGACTGGAAAAACCATAGCTTTGACTAGACGGACGTTTGCCAGCAAAGTAATGACTCTGCTTTTTAATACGCTATATTGGTCATAGCTTTTCATCCAAAGAGTGAGCATCTTTTAATTTCATGGGTGCAGTCACCATCTGCAGTGATTTTGGAGCCCAAGAAAATAAAGTCTGTCACTGTTTCCATTGTTTCCCTATTTGCCATAAAATGACGGAACTAGATGCCATGATCCTAGGTTTTTTTGTTGTTGTTGAGTTTTAAGCCAGCTTTTTCACTCTCCTTTTTCGCTTTCATCAAGAGGCTCTTCTAGTTCTTCGCTTTCTGCCATAAGGGTGGTGTCATCTGCATATCTGAGTTTATTGATTCTTCTCCCAGCATCTTGATTCCAGCTTCATGCAGCCCATCATTTCACATGACATACTCTGCATATAAGTTAAATAGAATGACAGTATACAGCCTGAAAAGTAGACGACTCTTTTATTTTTGAAGGACCATGAGAGTGTGGATAGAGCCTTGAATTAGGAAAGAGTAGAATTGGTTTCTAGCCCTGGTGTTACCAGTATCATGGGCAAGTGATTTTTTACCTCATTTCATCTCTTCTCTTATTTGTGAATGAGGTAGTTGACTCAGCTCTTTCTAGGTTACTTTTAGATCTAAGATTGATTTTGTGAGTGATTTTAGAAAGTGTATTAAAAGTACTTTGAATTATAATGATCCTGACTTTTCTTATAGTCTCCTTTCTAATGATTTGTGGGTACAATGAGCTTTAGTAAACTTCCTGATTAATTACCAAGATTTGATGGATTATGCTGAAGAGTACTGAATTAATCTTGAGTCACATTACCATGGAATAGCCTAAAATCTGACATGACCATGTGACTTTTTAAAATTATTTAGCTCTTGGACATCAGGGTTTTCTTGTAAAATGTTGTACTGATCTGTATGTCATGTGGATCAGAGTTCATACTATGTGTAGAAAAAGTTTTATAAACTGTTAAGTGCTGTTTATTTAAAGTACATTTACTTAACTAAGCAATTCAATTAGTTTGGTCCCTGGTATATTTGGGCCTTTCTCAGAAAATTACATTTGTATGCTTTAGTGATCCATAATGAGAGATTAATTATTAATTTAGTGATGATAAGTCTCATAAGATTCTTAAGGTATTCAAGTGAGTGTGCACTCAGTCATATCCAACTCTTTGTGACCCCATGGACCGTAGCCCACCTGCCAGGTTCTTCTGTCCATGGAATTTTCCAGGCAAGAATACTAGAGTGGGCTGCCATTGCCTACTCCAGGGGATCTTCCCTACCCAGGGATCAAACTTGAGTCTCCTGCATTAGCAGGCAGATTCTTTAACACTGCACCCCGGATATACATTGGTTGTAATGTGTTCAAAGACAGCAGAAAGTTCAGGTGAGACATTAATGACAGCCATTTAAGAACAGCTGCACTCAAGCATTTGAAGAATTAAGTAAGTAGCTCCTTGTGGGTTGTAATTAGCTTGAAGTTCACTGTGGACAAATCAGTAAAATGCTTTTGAATGGTATTTGAACAAGTTCCATATAATCAAGCATTGAAAATTTTACTGTGACTTAAATTATACTTTGAGGCACTCTCTGTTTTGTTCCCAGTATCAAGCATAACTCAAGTATACTGACTAGCCCAAATACATACACACACACACACACACACACACACACACACTCTTTCCTTAAAACTTTATTTGTTAAGAACATGGTTTAAGTAGTACTGGTATTTCAGTTAGTGGCAAATCTTGACGAAATGTCATTTTGGAAATGTATAGAAAGCATCTGGGGAAGAATAGTAATTATATAGATGTTGTATTTTATGAAGTTGGTAATAAGAATTTTACTCCTTTTATCAAGGAGAAATTGCTAGCATAAAATTTCCAATTAATGATGTTTATGTTTGTTTTTTCTAGGATATTGGTACAGTAACTATACTGGTTCACCTTTCTAATTTTCTTATGTCTCTTTCCCAATTTAGCTCCAAAAGCAGGTTATAGCCAAGGTGCAACTCAGTATACACAAGCCCAGCAAACTCGACAAGTGACAGCCATAAAACCAGCCACACCAAGTCCAGCTACCACTACTTTCTCCATTTATCCTGTATCCTCCACCGTACAGCCAGTAGCAGCTGCAGCTACTGTGGTGCCATCCTATACCCAGAGTGCTACTTATAGTACCACGGCAGTTACTTATTCTGGTAAGACTGATAAAGTGTGTTTAAATGAGTAAGCGAATTAGACTCACTAAGAAACTATCTCAGTTTTCTGTGGGATGATTTTACTCCCAGTAAAGCAAGAATTGAATTAATTGATAGGTGTTAATACAAATATTTGTACATAGTGTGACAAATGAACCATACTGTTATGATGTATGTTTTTATTTTAATGCCAGGAAATTTTACCAGAATGTAAAAATGCCCTCTGGGCTTTTAAAATCTTGGGACTAGCATTGCAGTTAGAGAAAATAGCATCTAGTAGTCTACAGGGTCATTTCCTGTCTGACTTTTCCAAATGAATTTGAAAGTTCAAGGTTAACTTCAGGAAGTACCACTGACAGATTATTTACATTGTTTTTTTCCGCTCACAAGGAGTTATATCTTCATATTTACCATCAGGAATAAGTAATTTAAAAATATTGGGGGCCTTTATAAACATCCATAGATGATGGTTATGTAACACAGCTCTTGGAAGAACAGAGTAGATTTGTTTTCCTTAGTAATCATATATTTTTCCTGGCCAAGAATAATCACTAAAACCTTGCTGTGCCCACTGTACTTCCTAATTTTCCACTGAGGTACTTAGAGTGCTTAAAGCCACACGTGGCCTTTTTTGAAGACACTTCGTGTTATACTAATGTATAGTTTGTTGTTGGTTTTGCATTTTACTTATTCCTTAGTATGCGGTCTTGTTCCATGGAGGATTTAAAGTGGCATAGGTGATTTCATTTTTCATCTCTTGATATTTTTTGGTAGTTGAGGTGTTAGAAGTAGCCGCTGAATTTTTAAACATTTTTAATTTCTCAAAGATTATTTTTAATCTCTTACTCTATATCGAACACTGTGCATGATGTTAGGGATACAAATTAGGCATGATATGTTTGGGATCAAGAGTTCATTGTGGCTGAAATACAGGATACACAGGATAACAGGAAATTGAGGCTGGAAATGTCAGTGTGGAAAGCCTTGTATGGTCTGCTGTGTTGTCTTATCTTTATCTTGTGGGCAGACAGGATGCCAAAGAGAGCTTGAGAAAGGGAGCAATGGGGACAGATTTGTAAGTTAGTTAAGACAGCTGTGAGGAAATGAACTGACATAAGGAGATATTATTCTTTGATTTGTTACTCATGATTGCACAGATACAACTTTTCTGCCTTTCTCTGGCTAACTGGTTATAACTGTAAATAGAGTTATTTCAGTGAAATCTATTTGGACACTTAAGGAAAAAAACCCACATCAGCTTTAATAAATAAGGAATGTGATAGTATCCTTTCCTATTCCTTGTTTTTTCCTTGCATCTATTCTTCCCTTTTTCTTTTTGCCTCTCTCAGCCTTTGTCTTTCTCAGTTGCTTAAATATACCTTACACAGCGTGAAGACAATTATTTCTGTTTGCTGCTTTTGTATGTAAGTAATATATTATTTTAAAACTCAAAGCTATTGATTTAAAAAGGAGGAAAAATTAAATTACTAGGCATCTATCCCTAGACACTAATTACCATTAACTTTTTAGTGCATGTCTTTCTATACTTTCTTCCATGGGATTATGCATATAGAAACATAATGGTTTCTTTATAAAAAGTGAATTTTGTCTTATATGTACTACACTGTAAACTGCTTTCCTTGTTGTGAATGCCCTGAGTATAGAGATACACCATTCCCTGGTTCATGTTTTTTCCCCAATTTTAGAAAATTTTCCTTTTGCAGAAAAGTGGGAAAAAAAAAAAAAAAAAGACAACACATGCCCATACAACATTTACATAGATTCACCAAATATTATTTTGTTACATTTGCTTAACTCTCTTCTGTTTAAACACATTTTCAAACGATTTAGCAATGTTTCCTTGTTTTCTAAGTTGCCGATGACATGGTGCCTTGCCTAGAATTCTTCCACATCTATTTCCTAAGAATAGGAGCATTCTTTTATTTAACAAAATGCAGATAAGAAATTGGACATGGATATTATCTAATAAATTTTCTTCAGTTGTCCACAAATGTCTTTTATGGCTGGACTTTCTCCATAGGTGATGTATTTGTACTTTGTCTTAAATTCAGAGTCCAGTCAAGGATTATAGATTGTATTTGGTTATTAGTTTCATTTTCCTTTGATGTAGAATAACCCCTGGGGCTTCCCTGGTGGCTTAACAGTACAGAATCCACCTGCAATGTAAGAGACTCGGGTTTAGTCCTTGAGTTGGAAAGATTCCCTGGAGAAGTAAATGGCAACCCACTCCAGTATACATCTCTAGGAAGTCCCATGGACAGAGGAGCCAGGGGTTGCTGCAGCCACAGGATCACAAGAATTGGGCATGATTTAGTGACTAAACCACCACCACCACAGAATAACTTCTATCTTTATATTATCTCTCATGACCTTGATTTTTTTTTTAATATTTATATTATTTATTTACTGTTTGGTTGCATCAGGTGTTAGTTGTGGCTTACCGGGCCTTCATTGTGGCAAGCAGATCTCTCTCTGCTTGCCACAGACTCCAGAGAGTACAGGCTCAGGCTCAGTACAAGCATGGACTCCGGAGAGTACAGGCTCGGTAGTTGTGGTGTGCCCGCCCCATGGCATGTGAGATCTTAGTTCCAGGAACAGGGATCAAACCGTGTTCTCTGCATTGGAAGGTATGTTCTTAACCATTGGACCACCAGGAAGATCCCAGCCTTGATGTTTTTGAAGAATTCAGACAAGTTGTCTCGTAGACTATTCCACAGTCTGGATTTATCTGATTTTCTTTATGTTTAGATTCTGACAGTTTTTTAGTCAGTAAAACTACCTATGTCAGCATTTCATTTCAGCACATCAGGTACATGTAATAAAGTGAAAGTTGCTCATTTGTGACTGACCCTTTGCAATCCCATGGACTATACAGTCCATGGAATTCTCCAGGCCAGAATACTGGAGTAGGTAGCCTTTCCCTTCTCCAGGGTATCTTCCCAACCCAGGAATGAACCCAGGTCTCCCATATTGCAGGCAGATTCTTTACCAGCTGAGCCACAAGGGAAGCCCAGGAGTACTGGGGTGGGTACCCTATCCCTTCTCCAGCAGAACTTCCCAACCCAGAAATCAAACCGGGGTCNTCCCACATTGCAGGCAGATTCTTTACCAGCTGAGCCACAAGGGAAGCCCAGGAGTACTGGGGTGGGTACCCTATCCCTTCTCCAGCAGAACTTCCCAACCCAGAAATCAAACCGGGGTCTCCTGCATTGCTGGTGGATTCTTCACCAATTGAGCTATCAGAGAAGCCAGCCATGTAATAAATAATGTCAGTTTATTCCTTATTAATGGTGTCAAATATAATCACTGATTAAAGTGCTAAGTACCAGATCTTTAAGATACCTTTTTCCATTTTGTAATGAACCAAGTTATCTATGGGCCTGTTAGCCCAGCTATCTTTCTAAGATGTTACAGCCTTTGAAAATCAGTAACTGAATCAAATTCTCCATTAGTGAATGAAAAATCCTTTTACTAAGAATCAGTGTGAAATGAGTTGGATTCTTAGGAATTCTTCCCTAAAGAAGAGTCCTGTCACCCCTTCTTTTTTAGTGTTACTATAGGCTTCTTTTTTATTCAGTTCAGTGTAATGCATTGCTTTCATTTTTCTTTTTGAGGCACACAGTGTCCCAAATTTGGATAGTAAAGGATCCTTTTCAAACCAGTTCTGAGTCTTTTGAACTTGGCATCATTAGTCTTTGAGCATTTCTTTTTTTTCTGGCACAGTAAGATGTTACTCTGCCTGATTCACCATTGCATCCCTAATATCCAGCATAGCACTTGACATAGGGTAGGAGATAAAATCTCTGAGAAATTAAAAACAATACTTTAAAAATTCAGTATATAGGCTTGCCACGCTTAAGCTCTATAACAAAACATCAATAGATAAGAACTGAAATGGCCCTTATCACCTATGCAGAACAAGACAGGGTATTAAAGAATAAATAAAATGCAAAACAGCAATAAACTTTGAGCCTTTCCTGCCATAGACTCACAATTAGCCCTTTCACAAAGGAGCCTTGGTTTCTTGTATGGCAGTGGTATTTAGAAACCAAGATCTATGCTTAGAAAAACATAGTTTTTAATGACTAATACTGTTTTNAACTTTGAGCCTTTCCTGCCATAGACTCACAATTAGCCCTTTCACAAAGGAGCCTTGGTTTCTTGTATGGCAGTGGTATTTAGAAACCAAGATCTATGCTTAGAAAAACATAGTTTTTAATGACTAATACTGTTTTATTTTATGCCTTTGCTACGTTTTAAAGTTTCTATTGGGAACATTTAGTTTCATATTAAGGAAAAGCTTGAAACAGCACTGGATAAAATAATCATTTTATGTACAGATTTGTGTGTTTTCCAGTTGTTTTCCTCAGATAAATTCCTAGATTTGTAACTTACATCAAAGAGTATACACATTTTAAAGAACATATGATACACAATGTGAAATTGCCATCCAAAGAGATCATTATTAGGGCTTCTGAGTTCTTTGTCTGCAATTTTATATCCACTACAGCTTAGGTCAGCTATTCTTTTTATCTCTAATTGAAAATGAATTCTAATATTGGTACCTACTAAATGATGGCTTGTNTTGAAATAGCTCAGCTGGAATTCCATCACCTCCACTAGCTTTGTTCGTAGTGATGCTTCCTAAGGCCCACTTGACTTTGAACTCCAGGATGTCTGGCTCTAGGTCAGTGTGAGTGATCACACCATCGTGATTATCTGGGTCATGAAGATCTTTTTTGTACAGTTCTTCTGTGTATATTTGCCACCTCTTCTTAATATCTTCTGCTTCTGTTAGGTCCATGCCATTTCTGTCCTTTATTGAGCCATCTTTGCATGAAATGTTCCCTTAGTATCTCTAATTTTCTTAAAGAGATCTCTAGTCTTTCCCATTCTGTTTTTTTCCTCTATTTCTTTGGATGGGTCACTGAGGAAGGCTTTCTTACCGCTCCTTGCTAATCTTTGGAACTCTACATTCAGATAAGTATATCTTTTCTTTTCTCCTTTGCTTTTCGCTTGCTTCTTTTCACAGCTATTGTAAAGCCTCAGACAGCCATTTTGCTTTTTTGCATTTCTTTTTCTTAGGGATAGTCTTGATTCCTGTCTCCTGTACAATGTCATGAACCTCTGTCATTGTTCATCAGGCACTCTATCAGATCTAGTCCCTTAAATCTATTTCTCTTCCACTGTATAGTCATAAGGGGTTTGATTTAGGTCATACCTGAATGGTCTGGTGACATTAGTGAATGGTCTAGTTTTCCCCACTTTCTTCAATTTAAGTCTGAATTTTGGCAATAAGGAGTTCATGATCTGAGCCACAGCCTCAGTTCTCTCATCTGTAAAGTACATACAGTAATACGTACTTTATATACCTACCTATAGTTCTGTTCTGAGATATCTCTGTGCCTGGAACACTGCCTCTTGTATCTTATAGTATGGATTCTCAATTTTCAAAAACCCTAGGGAATTCCCTGATGGTCCAGTGATTAGTACCTGACCGCTTCATTGCTATAGGCCCAGGTACAGTCCCCAGTCAGAACTAAGATCCTACAAGCCGTGCAGCATGGCCAGAAAAAAACCCAGAGCCTAGAATTTCTGATCATCCAGCATTGTAGGATGCTGCTGATCTTATCCTCCTTTTTATTTTCTCGATACATAATCCATGAAGCTGCATTTTAAGTAGCATGTTTATAGTTCCTGCACACAACTAGTCATTTGGAAATTTTTTATTAATACTTCAGAATCTTATGATTCTGATTTCCCATGCATCTTAACCTTCACATTTCCAATTCATGTTTTCTTCCCTGTGTAAAATATATTAAAGTGAGTGTGTCATAAATCTTTACTCCTCAGTATAGCAGTTTGCATTTGAGAAATCAAGAAGTTCAGTTTTCCTTAAGTAGTTCTTCTATGATGTGATAGCAACTAGGAATCTCTGTCTTGAGCCTTAACTTTTGATCCACTCATTTCCTCTTCAGGGGAAAGGATGACAATTAGTCCAGCAGATTTCCAGGGATCTTAGTTTAAGAAACAGTAAGTTTTCCAGTTTTAACATAGGGTTATAAATAAAATCAGCAATTTTGTCACATGTAAAGCTTTTACAGATTTTTTGATCTATAAATCACTGCACATAAACAGCTTATATATATTATATATGTAGCTAGCTTAATATGCTTATTCATCAAAGACTTTGAACAATGGAAGGCTAAAATTGATACATTTAACCAGAAAATTCAGTGCTTTTTCACCTTTTGGAAGATGAGAACCAATGTCTTTGGTTCTTTATTTCAAATCTTGTCTTTTGTTGTCCTGATACTCATCAGAACTCCAACTCCATATTACAGACTTCTGCCAAGCTTTAGTCACCTTACCTCTCCCAGCCAGTTTCTGTTTCTATCAGCTCTTACTTTTATTGACTGTGCAACCCCTTCAGTCAGTCACTGGGTTTCAAAATCTTGGTGTCATCTTTGTGTAGTTTCCTCTTTCATATTTTTTATCCTCTAAACCACCAAGCACGTATAGTCTTACTTTCATGACTTTCTTTTTTTCCTTTCTGTATTCTAGTTCAGACTTTTCCTCAAACCAGCACTTTCTTAATTGTATACAGGGGAATTCTGCTTGGGGAAAATACTGTGTAACAGTTCCATAACCACATAAGTTTATCAGACATTTTATCACAGCCTTCCAGCAGTACTATAAGCCTTCTTGAAAGCAGTGACCGAATCTTATCCTAACACCTGGCATGTATTGTGTAAATACTTGGTTGGTTGACTTATATTAAAAGAAGGATAAGTAACATTTCTCTTAGGTTTTGTGAGATACAGTTTATTCGTAAATATGCACATGCAACCTGTCTTTTTAAGCAGAATTTATTGGGATTAAATTCGCTAATTCCCATCATTTTTCTTGGCCTTCTGCAGGTATGTAACATAATCTTTGTTTGATTTTATTTGTAAGGTACATCTTATTCNATAGGCCCAGGTACAGTCCCCAGTCAGAACTAAGATCCTACAAGCCGTGCAGCATGGCCAGAAAAAAACCCAGAGCCTAGAATTTCTGATCATCCAGCATTGTAGGATGCTGCTGATCTTATCCTCCTTTTTATTTTCTCGATACATAATCCATGAAGCTGCATTTTAAGTAGCATGTTTATAGTTCCTGCACACAACTAGTCATTTGGAAATTTTTTATTAATACTTCAGAATCTTATGATTCTGATTTCCCATGCATCTTAACCTTCACATTTCCAATTCATGTTTTCTTCCCTGTGTAAAATATATTAAAGTGAGTGTGTCATAAATCTTTACTCCTCAGTATAGCAGTTTGCATTTGAGAAATCAAGAAGTTCAGTTTTCCTTAAGTAGTTCTTCTATGATGTGATAGCAACTAGGAATCTCTGTCTTGAGCCTTAACTTTTGATCCACTCATTTCCTCTTCAGGGGAAAGGATGACAATTAGTCCAGCAGATTTCCAGGGATCTTAGTTTAAGAAACAGTAAGTTTTCCAGTTTTAACATAGGGTTATAAATAAAATCAGCAATTTTGTCACATGTAAAGCTTTTACAGATTTTTTGATCTATAAATCACTGCACATAAACAGCTTATATATATTATATATGTAGCTAGCTTAATATGCTTATTCATCAAAGACTTTGAACAATGGAAGGCTAAAATTGATACATTTAACCAGAAAATTCAGTGCTTTTTCACCTTTTGGAAGATGAGAACCAATGTCTTTGGTTCTTTATTTCAAATCTTGTCTTTTGTTGTCCTGATACTCATCAGAACTCCAACTCCATATTACAGACTTCTGCCAAGCTTTAGTCACCTTACCTCTCCCAGCCAGTTTCTGTTTCTATCAGCTCTTACTTTTATTGACTGTGCAACCCCTTCAGTCAGTCACTGGGTTTCAAAATCTTGGTGTCATCTTTGTGTAGTTTCCTCTTTCATATTTTTTATCCTCTAAACCACCAAGCACGTATAGTCTTACTTTCATGACTTTCTTTTTTTCCTTTCTGTATTCTAGTTCAGACTTTTCCTCAAACCAGCACTTTCTTAATTGTATACAGGGGAATTCTGCTTGGGGAAAATACTGTGTAACAGTTCCATAACCACATAAGTTTATCAGACATTTTATCACAGCCTTCCAGCAGTACTATAAGCCTTCTTGAAAGCAGTGACCGAATCTTATCCTAACACCTGGCATGTATTGTGTAAATACTTGGTTGGTTGACTTATATTAAAAGAAGGATAAGTAACATTTCTCTTAGGTTTTGTGAGATACAGTTTATTCGTAAATATGCACATGCAACCTGTCTTTTTAAGCAGAATTTATTGGGATTAAATTCGCTAATTCCCATCATTTTTCTTGGCCTTCTGCAGGTATGTAACATAATCTTTGTTTGATTTTATTTGTAAGGTACATCTTATTCAGGTTATGAAGCAGCAGTGTATTCAGCTGCATCCTCCTACTACCAACAGCAGCAGCAGCAACAGAAGCAGGCAGTGGCGGCGGCGGCGGCAGCTGCTGCAACAGCTGCCTGGACAGGGACCACCTTTACTAAAAAAGCACCATTCCAAAATAAACAACTGAAACCAAAACAGCCTCCCAAACCACCCCAGATTCACTATTGTGATGTCTGTAAGATCAGCTGTGCTGGACCACAGGTACGTATGTTGTATGCTTCACCATAAATCTTGAGTGGTTGTCCTTGATAGTTAAGTATGATTGATTATTATAATTCTTATGCCTACAAAGAAAGTTTACATTTTTCTCTTCTACTAGCTTTTAGTTAACACGTACATATTTCATCAAATGACCATTTTTTTAAAGGTTTTTGTATTGACATACAAGAATTCTAAGAAAAATACAGTAAAAATAATTATGAATGTTATTAAAGGGGGGACAAATTGAGCTTTTCTTTAGAAAGGATACTTTGCTCTTTAAATAAAACTTTTATTTTTTATTTTTATTTTTTTTTAATTTATTTATTTATTGGCCACGCTGTGCGGCATGTGGGATCTTACTTCCCTGATCGGGGATTGAACCTGGGTCCCCTGCATTGCAAGCCCAGAGTCCTAACCACCGGACCACCAGGGAAGCCCCCATAAATAAAACTTTTAATTTAGCTTAAAAGTTTTATATTCAGATTAGTTGGGATTTGGGAGTAAGATTGAATTTTTCTTTTTTGGCATTTATCACTTTTTAAGCCTTTTATGCAAAATTCTTGAACTTAAGACAGTTGGATATTGATTTTCTTAGTTCTTCAAGGTCTATATTGAGTGTATGAGTAGAATTTTTGTAGTCAAAAAAGGATGACCATAGATAGTTAAGTTTTATACACTGACATGATGAGATGAGAAGACTTTGTCAGATATAAATAGCAGAAGTTGCCTTTCTCTAGTATTAAAAATCATTAAGCTATTTTAATAATCTATAATTTTAGGATAACATTTTTCATGAGACTGACTTTTGTATATGCTTTATAGGATGTTACTTGTTTCTATATACTTATTTCCTCCATAAGGCTGTAGGGACTTTGGGAATAAGAAAGCTGTAGGAAAGGGTCTTTTTCAAAAATATCAACCAAAGAAGCATGCAGAACCTTTATTCTGCTTTTTTGTTGTTGTTTTTTTTGTTATTGTTTTCTTGCTGTTGCTTAACATGAAGTAAGTGATTTGGGGAAGGATCTGTTTATAAAATCTAGTGAGTTCAACTCCCTTCCCAACTTTACTTGTTAATATCTTTAAGAGTGTCTAGTGTTTATATAAAAATTTGATAAGCAGTTTGGCAGGCAAAAGGCATAGTATTTGAAAAGATCAGATTTTGAGTTTTTAGTAGTGTCTTCCAGTTAATCATCTATCACCCTTTCCCAACCTGTGTACATTCTTTTAAATTTACTAGTTCAGTTCTGTCTGCTTNAATTTGATAAGCAGTTTGGCAGGCAAAAGGCATAGTATTTGAAAAGATCAGATTTTGAGTTTTTAGTAGTGTCTTCCAGTTAATCATCTATCACCCTTTCCCAACCTGTGTACATTCTTTTAAATTTACTAGTTCAGTTCTGTCTGCTTTTCAGTATAGAATTTGGGAGTTATTTTCAATAATCAGTATTCTCTAAGTTACACCAAATAAGAGACTAGTTTAATATATGTGGCTATTAAGACCTTTTTTTTTTTTTCCTATTTTAAGTTTGATAGAAAACAGTTTCATTGTGATAACATGCTTGGGGGAGAGGAGACATGGGGAATGTTTGCAGCAACCCAGGACAAAACATGAAGGGGAACAAGAATGTTGGCTTTAGTATTGAGAGTGTATCCTACTCAGTAATGACTGTTTAGGGTGAATGATGATGTGGTGGCAGTTACAAATGTTAAGAGACTTGACTATGTGGTAACATATAAAAGCATAGCACATAGCTCTAGGGTGATAAGTTAATAGCATTTAGAATCAGCCTATATATGCAAGGCTGACCATTGATTTGGGGGAGCTGGATGGTTACACAAGAATAGGCCAAGAGTACCTCTGTTAAGTCAGAGGCAGTGCCGTAAGGGGTTAATGAACCTATGGAGAAAAATACTGTGTGAATGAGATGGTGAGTTAAAGACTAGTGTAGATACAAGAAAGGAGAATAAGTCAATTCCAATATGAGGGGCTGTTGTTTCAGTCCCGTGTCTGCAACTTAACTTGTGGCCTTGGACAAGTTGGAGACTAAGTCAATTATCTGGGCCTTTGTTTCCTCACTTCTGTAATAGGCCCTTGTCCCTAAATAATTGAAGTTTGCACTGCTTCATGAAGCCACTTTAGGCTGCTGCAGATGGTGAGAAGAGAATCAGATGGCTAGGTCTTAGGTCTTCCTCTTGTTGTTTGAAATACAGTAACTTTCCTTACTTGTTCATAAGATTTCATTTTGAGAAAGGATTTTCTTATTTCAAACTTAGAAAATCATTTTAGGTAAACTCTAAAGTCCCATTCAGCTCTGAGATTCTGTGCTATCTATGCAATTTTATGCTCATCATATGTGTGTATAAAATTTTTTTTAATAATACAGGAAATAATAAACTGGCCCCACTCAAGGTCCTTATTGACCTCATTTTTATAAAACTGCCTTCCTCTGTCATTGACATTGAAGGCAATTTTTAATATATACTTGCACTATTTTGGTGGCTAGTGTTGCAATAATGTTATTTTTCCTTCAAAAGGGATACAATTCTGGCAGTTAAATGCTTTAAATAGACTTTTGTTCAGGGTGGAATGGATTCTAACACAGATGGTGAAAGTAATCATACCTGTTTATAAAGAGTCTTGTTACCATGTAGTAACATTGTTTTTTCTTATGTGGCAGATATATTTTTCCTCCCTCCTCAAAATCCTGTAATTAAATAATTTCTTTTGGAATGATCACTCTTACTAGTCTCTGCCCAACATTATACATAAGCACTAAAAGATAGAGAGCAGTACCTTATATCGATATTTTGGCTATGTATGAAAGTCATTTGTTAATTAAAGTGTTAGGTAAGTATGTTTTTGGTAAACAAGGTACTGCTGCTGCTGCTGCTAAGTTATGCTTCAGTTGTGTCCGACTCTATGTGTGACCCCATAGACGGCAGCCCACCAGGCTCCTTCATCCCTGGGATTCTCCAGGCAAGAACACTGGAGTGGGTTGCCATTTCCTTCTCCAATGCATGAAAGTGAAAAGTGAAAGTGAAGTCGCTCAGTCATGTCTGACTCGTAGCGACCCCATGGACTGCAGCCTACCAGGCTCCTCTGCCCATGGGATTTTCCAGGCAAGAGTACTGGAGCAGGGTGCCATTGCCTTCTCCAAAACAAGGTACAGAGAACCACAAATACATCATGTGTGTAGGGAAGCCACATGCTCCTGTTCAGTTGCTTTTAAAATGGTGTAGTGCTGAGATTTTAATGAATATTAGAGATTGGAATGAATCATTGCAAATAATGTAGATAGAAAAGTAGTGAAGCAAAATTATTCTTTTTGTTTGAGACAGACTTATAAAGAACATTTAGAAGGGCAGAAACATAAAAAAAAGGAAGCCGCATTGAAAGCCTCACAGAATACCAGCAGCAGCAACAACTCTACTCGTGGGACTCAAAATCAGCTACGTTGTGAGCTCTGCGATGTGTCTTGTACAGGAGCAGATGCGTATGCTGCCCACATTCGTGGTGCTAAGCATCAGAAAGTAGGTGGTTTTTTCCCACACACCCTTATGTCTTAACTCTCTTTTCCATATTTGGTGGGGTTGGGGGTAAAGTAAAGGAGGAGGCTTCACATTTTGAAAAATTTTAAGGGTATTACATGCCTAATGTATATATAAAGGTGACATCAAATAGTCATTGCTTAAGGAAGAAAAGACTGGTGACCCTTCTTAAAATTGAACTCGGTCTTTTCCCACCAACTGAAATTGAATCATGTAGTTGTTTTCTGCCTTTTGTTACGCTTAAGTATAGGTTGGTATGCATGTGGCCAAGTCATTTCCTCACCAAGTGGTAGAAGTAATATGTATCTGAATCTTTTTCACACAGATTGTTTTGAAAGTAATGAGTTTTTATTTAAAAGTGTATAAGAGAAAAAAATACAACAAAGAAAACTATGGTTAAGATTTTCATTTTATAGGGTCTTTTAGGCAAACTTTTTTTAAAAAACTACATTCTCTGAGTTTTCTGACAGATAAATATGCTTTTATTTTGTAGGTGGTTAAATTACACACAAAACTTGGTAAACCCATTCCTTCAACAGAACCAAACGTTGTTAGCCAAGCTACTTCTTCAACAGCTGTATCTGCTTCAAAGCCGACTGCCTCTCCTTCAAGCATTGCAGCAAGCAATTGTACTGTGAATACTTCATCAATTGCAACTTCTTCAGTAAAAGGTCTTACAGCTACAGGAAACTCGTCTCTTAATAGCACAGCCAACACTAAAGTATCAGCAGTGCCTGCAAATATGGCTGCCAAGAAAACATCTACACCCAAAATAAACTTTGTTGGCAAGTACTGAAGATTTTGTGTTCCTTCTAACTCTGTTAAAGTGGTATTTCTCCTCCACTCCAGAACTAGCTCTTCTACTTACACAGTTGTCTTCTTTTCTGGGACCTTATTTAATTACATATCTGTATTTTTTTCCTTGAAATTTTTTCAGTTCCGTTTTCTTAAGCCATAGACTTAAAAATATATATGTATGTATTTTACTGTTCCTCAGGCTGCTAACCTAATCCTTACTTTCTCTACTTCTATCCAGTCCTCAGTCTCTTACAGTATTTCAACTCTACCCTTTTCTGAAATCATCAAAAACCTACTTGCCACATTGAATCGCCAGTTTTCTGTTTCATCCTGTTGACCTCTCTAACATTTGAAACAGTTGACTGCTATACCTTAAAGCTTTAGTTATGTCTCTCTCTAGTTTGGGTCCACTGACTCCTTGCTCAGATATCTTTATTGGTTCTCTGACTGTCATGTTCATTAGCTGGTAGTATTGCTAAGATTCTGATTCTCTCATCTCATCTCACTCACTTAGTATTCATGAGTATACAGATTGTGTATGCAGTAACTTTAAAATCATTTGGGCAGATTCAGAACACCCACCTGAGTTCTAGAACCATATTCTAGGTATTTCCTGGTCATTATCTGTATGGTTCTGCTGATGCCTGTTAGTGTCTGTTTCTAACATTTTATCTCATCACAAGTACTGTGAAATAATCTCATAAAACTGCTACTTTTTCACATGAAAAAGTCCACTGACTTTTTTCTTACTTGTTGCCTCTTCTGCTGCTGCTGCTGCTGCTAAGTGGCTTCAGTCATGTCCAACTCTGTACGACCCCACAGATGGCAGCCCATCGGGCTCCGCCATCCCTGGGATTCTCCAGGCAAGAACACTGGAGTGGGTTGCCATTTCCTTCTCCAATGCATGAAAGTGAAAAGTGAAAGTGAAGTCGCTCAGTCGTGTCTGACTCAGCGACCCCATGGACTGCAGCCCACCAGGCTCCTCCATCCATGGNATAGAAAAGTAGTGAAGCAAAATTATTCTTTTTGTTTGAGACAGACTTATAAAGAACATTTAGAAGGGCAGAAACATAAAAAAAAGGAAGCCGCATTGAAAGCCTCACAGAATACCAGCAGCAGCAACAACTCTACTCGTGGGACTCAAAATCAGCTACGTTGTGAGCTCTGCGATGTGTCTTGTACAGGAGCAGATGCGTATGCTGCCCACATTCGTGGTGCTAAGCATCAGAAAGTAGGTGGTTTTTTCCCACACACCCTTATGTCTTAACTCTCTTTTCCATATTTGGTGGGGTTGGGGGTAAAGTAAAGGAGGAGGCTTCACATTTTGAAAAATTTTGAGGGTATTACATGCCTAATGTATATATAAAGGTGACATCAAATAGTCATTGCTTAAGGAAGAAAAGACTGGTGACCCTTCTTAAAATTGAACTCGGTCTTTTCCCACCAACTGAAATTGAATCATGTAGTTGTTTTCTGCCTTTTGTTACGCTTAAGTATAGGTTGGTATGCATGTGGCCAAGTCATTTCCTCACCAAGTGGTAGAAGTAATATGTATCTGAATCTTTTTCACACAGATTGTTTTGAAAGTAATGAGTTTTTATTTAAAAGTGTATAAGAGAAAAAAATACAACAAAGAAAACTATGGTTAAGATTTTCATTTTATAGGGTCTTTTAGGCAAACTTTTTTTAAAAAACTACATTCTCTGAGTTTTCTGACAGATAAATATGCTTTTATTTTGTAGGTGGTTAAATTACACACAAAACTTGGTAAACCCATTCCTTCAACAGAACCAAACGTTGTTAGCCAAGCTACTTCTTCAACAGCTGTATCTGCTTCAAAGCCGACTGCCTCTCCTTCAAGCATTGCAGCAAGCAATTGTACTGTGAATACTTCATCAATTGCAACTTCTTCAGTAAAAGGTCTTACAGCTACAGGAAACTCGTCTCTTAATAGCACAGCCAACACTAAAGTATCAGCAGTGCCTGCAAATATGGCTGCCAAGAAAACATCTACACCCAAAATAAACTTTGTTGGCAAGTACTGAAGATTTTGTGTTCCTTCTAACTCTGTTAAAGTGGTATTTCTCCTCCACTCCAGAACTAGCTCTTCTACTTACACAGTTGTCTTCTTTTCTGGGACCTTATTTAATTACATATCTGTATTTTTTTCCTTGAAATTTTTTCAGTTCCTTTTTCTTAAGCCATAGACTTAAAAATAAAAATGTATTTATTTTACTGTTCCTCAGGCTGCTAACCTAATCCTTACTTTCTTTACTTCTATCCAGTCCTCAGTCTCGTACAGTATTTCAACTCTACCCTTTTCTGAAATCATCAAAAACCTACTTGCCACATTGAATCGCCAGTTTTCTGTTTCATCCTGTTGACCTCTCTAACATTTGAAACAGTTGACTGCTATACCTTAAAGCTTTAGTTATGTCTCTCTCTAGTTTGGGTCCACTGACTCCTTGCTCAGATATCTTTATTGGTTCTCTGACTGTCATGTTCATTAGCTGGTAGTATTGCTAAGATTCTGATTCTCTCATCTCATCTCACTCACTTAGTATTCATGAGTATACAGATTGTGTATGCAGTAACTTTAAAATCATTTGGGCAGATTCAGAACACCCACCTGAGTTCTAGAACCATATTCTAGGTATTTCCTGGTCATTATCTGTATGGTTCTGCTGATGCCTGTTAGTGTCTGTTTCTAACATTTTATCTCATCACAAGTACTGTGAAATAATCTCATAAAACTGCTACTTTTTCACATGAAAAAGTCCACTGACTTTTTTCTTACTTGTTGCCTCTTCTGCTGCTGCTGCTGCTGCTAAGTGGCTTCAGTCATGTCCAACTCTGTACGACCCCACAGATGGCAGCCCATCGGGCTCCGCCATCCCTGGGATTCTCCAGGCAAGAACACTGGAGTGGGTTGCCATTTCCTTCTCCAATGCATGAAAGTGAAAAGTGAAAGTGAAGTCGCTCAGTCGTGTCTGACTCAGCGACCCCATGGACTGCAGCCCACCAGGCTCCTCCATCCATGGGAGTTTCCAGGCAAGAGTACTGGAATGGGATGCCATTGCCTTCTCCGGTTGCCTCTTCTAAGTTGTTTCTAATCCTTTTGTTTCTGTCACAATATTCTCCAAAAAGTGTCTTTTTCTCTTCGTAACCTCTGCTTTGTTTTTAAGCCTTCGAAGCCGCTTCCTCAGAGTTTTGTCTCTTATTGCATCCAGTTTCTGCAACACTTTTGTCAGTTATTTTGTAAAAAAATGTTTATCAAATTGTGTTAGTTTCCCATTTAAAATTTTTCTGTGGCCTTCCCCTTGATATAAGAAAAATGTCTGTATTCCTTAATGATGTCATCCAAGTCCTTTCAAAAATTAACCGCTACCTCAGATATCATTACCTCTACCTCAGTGCTATGCTTAAGTCACTTAGTTGTGTCGTACTCTTTGTGACTTCATGGACTGTAGCCTGCCAGGCTCCTCTGTCCATGGGATTCTCCAGGCAAGAATACTGGAGAAGGTTGCCATTCCCTCCTCCAGTGGATCTTCCCAACCCAGGGATCGAACCCAGGCCTCCTGCATTGCAGGCAGATTCTTTACCATCTGAGCCACCAGGGAAGCCCTGTACCTCGGTGATAAGTCCCAATGAATTACCAAGTCTTTTTTTAATTTACCACAGTCTTTTTTATTATTATTATTTGTTTAATTGGAGACTAATTACTTTACAATATTGTGGTGGTTTTTCCCATACATTGACATGAATCAGCCATGGGTGTACATGTGTCCCCCATCCTGAACTCCCCCTCCCACCTTCCTCCCCATCCCGTCCCTTCCCTCAGGGTTGCCCCAGTGTACCAGCTTGGAGTGCCCTGTTTCATGCATCAAACTTGGACTGGTGATCTGTTTCACATATGGTAATATACTTGTTTCAATGCTGTTCTCGCATATCATCCCACCCTCGCTTTCTCCCACCGAGTCCAAAAGTCTGTTCTTTATATCTGTGTCTCTTTTGCTGTCTGGCATATAGGGTCATCATTAGCATCTTTCTAAATTCCATATATATGTGTTAATATGCTGTATTGGTGTTTTTCTTTCTGACGTACTTCACTCTGCATAATAGGCTCCAATTTCATCCACCTCATTAGAATGGATTCAAATGTGTTCTTTTTAATAGCTGAGCAATACTCCATTGTGTATATATACCACAGCTTTCTTATCCATTCGTCTGCCAGTGGACGTCTAAGTTGCTTCCACGTCCTAGCTGTTGTGAACAGTGCTGCAGTGAACGTTGAGGTACACATGTCTCTTTCAATTCTGTTACCATAGTCTTTTTTAACTCCATGTTTTTGTGTCTTGCGTGTGCATACTGTTCTTTCTGTTTAGATATAATTCTCTTTTTTTCTGCCTGACCAGTTCATACTTAGCACACTTAAGCCCAGCCCTGGTGTCATACTTGCTGAAGCTCTGCCTAACTGAATCAGGTTAAAGGATGATGGCTCCTTTCCTTTACGTTCCCAAAATACTCTATTAACACATTATGCTATAATAACGTGTCAGTTCAGTTGCTCAGTCGTGTCTGACTGCAACATCATGAACTGTAGCATGCCAGGCCTCCCTATCCATCACCAACTCCCGGAGTCCACCCAAACCCATGTCCATTGAGTTGGTGATGCCCAGGACTGACATCCTTTAGGATGGACTGGTTGGATCTCCTTGCAGTCCAAGGGACTCTCAAGAGTCTTCTCCAACACCACAGTTCAAAAGGATCAATTCTTTGGTGCTCAGCTTTCTTTATAGTTCAACTCTCACATCCATTCCTGACCTTAAATTATTGACACCTCAAAGAGAGCCACACTGTCTGACTCTTTGCAACCATGTGAATAGCAGCACGCCAGGCCTCCCTGTCCATCACCAACTCCCGGAGTCCACCCAAACCCATGTCCATTGAGCCGGTGATGCCATCCAACCATCTCATCCTCTGTCGTCCCCTTCTCCTCTTTGCGCCTAATCCCTCCCAGCATCAGGGTCTTTTCCAATGAGTCACCTCTTCGCATGAGGTGGCCAAAGTATTGGAGTTTCAGCTTCAGCATCACCCAGGACTGATTTCCTTTAGGATGGACTAGTTGGACCTCTTTGCAGTCCAAGGGACTCTCGAGAGTCTTCTCCAACACTATGGTTCAAAAGCATCAATTCTTAAGCGCTCAGCTTTCTTCACAGTTCAACTCTCACATCCATACGTGACCACTGGAAAAACCATAGCCTTGACTAGATGGACCTTTGTTGGCAAAGTAATGTCTCTGCTTTTTAATATGCTGTCTAGGTTGGTCATAACTTTCCTTCCAAGGAGTAAACATCTTTTAATTTCATGGGTGCAATCACCATCTGCAGTGATCTAGGCTTAGACACTACCATTTCAGGTACTTGCTCTTTACTTTTTAGGTACTTGATGTTATAAGAGCCATGGTGAGGACAGAGAGAACCGTTGAATATTATGAGAGAGAATGGGGAGATTGAGACATGTATTTCATTAATAGCATAAAAAAGCCAAGCGGTTTCTATGGTTCATCAAAATTCTGATCTATTTTATGTCAATCAGGAGTTTGTTGGTAGGAAAGATCAGAACTTTATCTAGAGATCTTGTATCAGTTCATACGTTATACAAGAAGAAAATTAAAATTACTGTAATTCTTTTATGTTCTAGGTGGTAATAAGCTGCAGTCAACAGGAAATAAAACAGAAGACTTAAAAGGAGCTGAATGTGTTAAAAACACTCCTGTGACTTCTGTACCAATTCCAGAAGTAAAGCCAGACACAGTGTCAGAACCAGTCACACCTGCGTCTCTTGCTGCTTTGCAGAGCGATGTACAGCCAGTGGGCCATGATTATGTGGAGGAGGTATTGATTTGAGAATACTCCTGTTGTGAGATTAGATAGGAAAGACGTGTGTCACTTTGTCACAAGTGTGCTTTACATGTAAAATTCAGTTATATTTATAAAGGGATATTGAAGGGATCTTTGTTGAAGGTTTTGTGTTGTTTTTTTTAAGCCTGCCCTTTGAGCTTGCCTAAGTGACATCACAATTTTTCTGTTAACTTTTCTTTCCCTGCCGACACCATCACTGTAGTATATGAAGTAACTTTCTATTTATTTGTCAGGCCTTCTTTTAACATAACCCTTCTACTGTGCTGACCATAAAAAGTGAAAACAAAATGTGAACAGCAGAAATGACAAAAACAGCAAATAATTCTTTGTGAACAGTTTTGTGTGTAAAATTTAGATTGCTGATTTAACAGATGACTATTCATTTGATTTCTCAAGCTGATTAGCAAACTATTCCTGTTTTACAAAATAACTTAGTAAATGGAGGATAAGGAAGTATCAGAAGGGACTTGATAGATATTTGCTGTTAGTGGAAAGGCGAACATACAGTGGTGTAGCCCTGTTCTGCTTTTGCTGTATTATAAAACAGTTGAACAGAACAATTTCTCTAAATTTCAGTGTCTACATCTATAAAATTTGGGTATCTGTCAGTGAAGATGTGAAGCTTAGATCAAATAAAGTACCTAAGCACAGTGCCTAGCATGTGGTGGATTTTTGGCAAATATTTATTTGTTCCTTCATCCTTTTCCATCAAGAAAAATTACTTATTGAATTCTTTGTTTACAAGATGGAAAACTGGGCTGTGTAGTTTATAAGTTATTCACATGCAGTTTTAATTTAAAGTTGTAGGTCTTGGGATTTTCCTGGCAGTCCAGTGGTTAGGGCTTCTTGCTTCCACTTAATTGTGCATGGGTTTCATCCCTAGTCAGGGAACTAAGATTCCACAATGCCAAGCATGGTAAGGCAAAAAAAAAAAAAAAGACATTTAAAGGTTAATAAACTTTTAAATAAATAATAAACCTTTAGCTGTTAGTAAGAATTGGTTGTCTCAAAAAAAAGTACAGCCAGAACATCTGGCCAGAATACTTAATCACCAATAATACTGGTTAAGTAATCTTAACTTCAGAGGATTGTGTTTAGAACCAATCTTTAAAACTTGCTGAAGTTTTAATAACTTTTAATAGCATTCTAGTCGACTTGTCTTCCTAATTGGTTGTGCAGTTAGAAAAAAATCGACATTGGTTTTCAATAAAGTTGTACATGTATAAAGTCTTGGGCTTTGTAGAAATAAATGAGAATAATGCCTTTGATCATCTTTAGCTCCATTTCTAAGAACAGTGCCTGGCAGAAGCAGGCATTCAATAAATATTTTTTCAATAATTGAAGGTGTCTGTTGCATTAAAATCTAAATGTTTACATATAGAGGAAGTTTAACTATAAGAGCCAAATACATAGTAACACATCTTGCATTGTACAGTTAAAAATTCTAACCCTGTTCATTTCTGTAGATTTTCCTCTTTAAAAACTATAGACATTGCCCCCCCCTTTTCTGACTTCAAATTCTGAAAGTTATTTACAACTCATGAGATGGGTTTATAACTGAAATCTTCACCTGTGACATTCCTGTTGTGATTTCTTGACTTTTTTTTTCCCCCGACATCAAGGTACGAAATGATGAAGGAAAAGTGATTAGATTCCATTGCAAATTATGCGAGTGCAGCTTTAATGATCCCAATGCTAAGGAGATGCATTTAAAAGGACGAAGACACAGACTTCAATATAAAGTGAGGAAAATTTCAGCTATTTTTCTCTTTCTCTTTTTATATGGCTTGGGACATTCTAGGTACAAAAATAAAGCATCTAAATATAACTCACTAAGTCCATGAACTCCCACTCTCAGATTGGCATGTCATGTCTCACTTAGAGTCAGATGTTTAATTTTTATTGATTAGTTTGTTAACGTAGGGCTTTCCCTGGTGCCTCAGATGGTAAAGAATCTGCCTATGATGCAGGAGACCCAAGTTCGATCCCTGGATCTGAAAAATTGCCTGAAGGAGGGNGTTAGTAAGAATTGGTTGTCTCAAAAAAAAGTACAGCCAGAACATCTGGCCAGAATACTTAATCACCAATAATACTGGTTAAGTAATCTTAACTTCAGAGGATTGTGTTTAGAACCAATCTTTAAAACTTGCTGAAGTTTTAATAACTTTTAATAGCATTCTAGTCGACTTGTCTTCCTAATTGGTTGTGCAGTTAGAAAAAAATCGACATTGGTTTTCAATAAAGTTGTACATGTATAAAGTCTTGGGCTTTGTAGAAATAAATGAGAATAATGCCTTTGATCATCTTTAGCTCCATTTCTAAGAACAGTGCCTGGCAGAAGCAGGCATTCAATAAATATTTTTTCAATAATTGAAGGTGTCTGTTGCATTAAAATCTAAATGTTTACATATAGAGGAAGTTTAACTATAAGAGCCAAATACATAGTAACACATCTTGCATTGTACAGTTAAAAATTCTAACCCTGTTCATTTCTGTAGATTTTCCTCTTTAAAAACTATAGACATTGCCCCCCCCTTTTCTGACTTCAAATTCTGAAAGTTATTTACAACTCATGAGATGGGTTTATAACTGAAATCTTCACCTGTGACATTCCTGTTGTGATTTCTTGACTTTTTTTTTCCCCCGACATCAAGGTACGAAATGATGAAGGAAAAGTGATTAGATTCCATTGCAAATTATGCGAGTGCAGCTTTAATGATCCCAATGCTAAGGAGATGCATTTAAAAGGACGAAGACACAGACTTCAATATAAAGTGAGGAAAATTTCAGCTATTTTTCTCTTTCTCTTTTTATATGGCTTGGGACATTCTAGGTACAAAAATAAAGCATCTAAATATAACTCACTAAGTCCATGAACTCCCACTCTCAGATTGGCATGTCATGTCTCACTTAGAGTCAGATGTTTAATTTTTATTGATTAGTTTGTTAACGTAGGGCTTTCCCTGGTGCCTCAGATGGTAAAGAATCTGCCTATGATGCAGGAGACCCAAGTTCGATCCCTGGATCTGAAAAATTGCCTGAAGGAGGGCATGGCAGCCTACTCCATTGTTCTTGCCAAAGAATTCCATGGACAGAGAAGCCTTATGGACTACAGTCCTTGGGGTCACAGAATTGGACACAACTGAGTACCTATCACTTTTGTTATACTTAAGAAAAAGCAGTGTAGTCATATATCATTATTTCTAGCGTCAAAATAAAACTGACATTACTTGGATCAAATAATCATGTAAAAATAGTTGCTTCAAAGGAAGTGTTTGAAAGAAATGTCAGGTTTCCAATTTCCTTTATCTTGACAAAATTTCCATTAAAGTGAATTTTGAGATGAGGAATTCTTCATTGAAAACACTTCCAAGTAATAAGTTAAATCTAAATACTGTATTTAAAGTTTTTAATTAGGTTGGACTTATGTACTGGATTCATGTTTTCTAAACACAGAAATGGTGGAGATTAAAAATAATTTGTTAAGGGGCAATAATACTTGTGTATGAAAAAAGGTTTTTAACCCCACACTCAGATATCTAGAGTCATTTATTTATAAACAAAGGAATACTAAATACCCATCAGTCTCCTAAGGATTTCTTTTATTGGTTAACAGTAAATTAAGTACTTTTTGCATACTAAACTTTAAGAATCAAGAATTTTGAGGATGGGAAGGAAGAAAGGAATGTTTATGAATGTATTTTGAGTTTTTCTCTGATTCAACTTATTTTACTGCATTTACTCTTATAATAGATTTGCAAATAAAAGCCTCTATGATGAAAGAATATGTGGGATTGTATGATTTAAGATATGTGTAGATTGTTGGAAGGATTGCTGGTTTTTCAAGCATCTTATCTATGTTAACAGAAAAAAGTAAATCCAGATTTGCAAGTAGAAGTAAAGCCCAGTATTAGAGCAAGAAAGATTCAAGAAGAGAAAATGAGAAAGCAAATGCAGAAAGAGGAGTACTGGCGAAGAAGAGAAGAGGAGGAACGCTGGAGAATGGAAATGANTTAACAGAAAAAAGTAAATCCAGATTTGCAAGTAGAAGTAAAGCCCAGTATTAGAGCAAGAAAGATTCAAGAAGAGAAAATGAGAAAGCAAATGCAGAAAGAGGAGTACTGGCGAAGAAGAGAAGAGGAGGAACGCTGGAGAATGGAAATGAGGTAGTATTTTTAACTTTTAGTACCATGATAGGTGGTTTAGACTTTCTTAGAAACTTAGCTGTTCTGAGTATGTGACTCCATTCAGAGCAATCCAGATTTATTTGAAAGAGTTTTAGTGTTTCACTTGTGAGGGAGTTACTAGGTCTAGGAAAGAAATGCATTAAAGTTAAGTTACTGGCTATTCTAATATTTGACCATGTCCTTGGTATTAGGACTTACTTTGTAAATAATATCTTTTATATATTTAAATATATAAATAGTTTAATATCATAAATAAATGCCTCAGTTTAAAACAAGCAAAATAGAGCATTTGGTTACGTGATAAAAAATATCCTAAATATAAGGTTGAGTAGATTCTAGACAATAATGTGTAGGGTTTGTTTTAAAAACTGCAGAGGCTACACGAAAGGATAAATGAGAAAATATTTTCAATAGATACAGAAATGTTTAGTTTTATTGATATAACTGACATATCTTTGAGTGGCACAATTCATTTCGTTTTATTCACAGAGTTGTGCAATTACCAGCACAGTCACTTTTAGAACTTTTTATGACCCACAAAAGAAACCACAAACCTACTTAGCAATCAGTACCTATTTCCCCACCAACTCCTCCCTCTACTCCTGGGCAACCACTAATAAGCTTCATCTTAGTAGATTGCCTGTACTAGAGATTTCACATTAATGGAATCATAAAACATATTGACTTTTGTGTCTGGTTACTTTTCACTTAGCATGATGTTTTCAAGTTTCACGCATGTTATTGCATATATCAGTACTTTATATTTTATGCACGCATGATATTTCATTACATAAATGTGTCATATTTATCTGTTTATCAGTTGATGAACATTTGTGTTATTTCCATTTTGGGGTTATGAATACTGCTGCCATAAGTGTTTGTGTACAAGTTTTTATAACCCACTTCTTTTTATTTACATACCAACTTGTAAGTAAGCTAAAAACCATGGGTAAGTAATACTTTTTTGTACATATGTAAAATTTTCTTTATAACCCATTTCAAATATTTTTAGATATTTAGAGCTTTTTATAGTATTTCCCTATGGTTATTACACTGACCAACCTTGAGGCAGTATTATTGCATAAATCACTATCAGTTGACAGTAATCAAATCCCAGAAGCAAAAATGTTGACAGATACCTGTACTCTTGCCTGTGCTAGATAGTTTAACTTAGTGATCCTCAAACTTNTATGGTTATTACACTGACCAACCTTGAGGCAGTATTATTGCATAAATCACTATCAGTTGACAGTAATCAAATCCCAAAAGCAAAAATGTTGACAGATACCTGTACTCTTGCCTGTGCTAGATAGTTTAACTGAGTGATCCTCAAACTTTTGGTCTCAGGACCTTTTATAACTCAATAATTATTTTTTAATATAAATTTATTTATTTTAATTGGAGGTTATTTTATGACATTATAATAACTCAATAATTATTGAAGACTCTGAAGAGTTTTTGTGTATGTGGGTTATAGGCTGTCAACATTGTATTAGAAAGGAAAACTGAGAAGTTTCAGTATTTATGAACTTACTTTTATATAACTTTGTATTTGTTTAAATGTAGTTAAATATTAATAATTATAAATCAGGTGTATTCATTAATACGATAATGGTAAATATAATATGCTAACTATAGATAACTGTTCCTCCTCCAGAAATAATGACATTGTTTTACATTTTGGCAGATCTCTTTAATGTCTAGCTTAAGGCAGCCTCATTCTCCTCCTGCTTCTGTGCTCAACAGGTTGTGATAACACATTTTGCCTCTGGATAACTCCACTGTGGACTCATAAAGAGAATAGAGAAAGCAAATATTATTTTGAGAGTAACTTTGATGTCATGAATCCCCCCGAAGGTGTCTCAAGGACTACCTAGACTACCCAGGCCACACTTTAAGGGCTGCGCCTATAATTTATTAAAATATCTGCCTGTGAGAAATGGAAACATGAAAGCCAGTTTTAGTTCAACTTTGTATTACTGGCAAATTAAATTTTTATTTCATGCTTAATCACTTAAATTTCTTTTGTGGTGAATTGCCTATTCATTTGTTAACTTACCTGTTAACAGATTTGTACAGACACTTCTTATAGCTATTAACCCATTAACATGTTATCTTTAAATAATCTTTACTGTTATTTATTTATCAATTTTTATTTTTTATGTATTTAAATTTAACTTTGTTCTTATGAAATTTCTGCCTTTGTAATGCACTGGCAATTTTTCTCTATATCTAGATTATGCAGTTATTTCCTGTTTTACTGCTATATCAAATATTTATTAAGGACTTACTGTATGCCGGGAAGTAGCATATAGTGTGGTAGGCACTATAGTATACTATGTTTACTAAGTATGAATTGATAAACAATCAATATTTAAATATGCCCTTATGTAGCCTAAACATCATTAGTAATAATAGAATATTCAAAACGAGAATGAACATGGTTTTCCAGGGCCTTCAAGCTGTTGTTATTCGTTTTCTCTCATGACCTGAATAAAATTAGAAGTATGATTCTATCTGTCCTAAATTGGATGACCCAGAAAGCACTGCTTATTCCTGACCTGAAGAAATTAATGGTTTCTACAGTACTACTTGAGAAGCATACTTCTTTCTTATGTTTTGTATTAAATGAATTTGTCTAGTAAAAATTCATTGTTAACAAAAATTTGCTATAAAGACACGACTGCCTAGGGAATTATTGGTATCCTAGTTTGAAGCTGAAGACAAAGAACCGAGAGGGAGAGAGTCATATGGTGAAAAATTTGATTCCAAAAATGTTGACTATTAAAACAGAGGCTACATGCTAACTGCCCACCAAGTTCAGCCCATGGGTGTTTTATTTGGTGCCCATAGTATTTTTTTGGACACCAACATGAATCAGCATTTAAAGACCATGAGATTTCACAAAAGTCCTGATCGACCTTGGGATAGCCATCTGGTGTTCACTTGTGACAGTAATTAATAGCTGTGCAGCCCTCTTGTCTCTAGCCAGAGCATGTGTTTTCCTTCTTTACCATACTTCCCATCATCCTTAGCATGTCCCCAAAAGTGAAGTGGGATATGAGTTGCCATTTATCCCTGTTGTTTTTCCTTATTGTAGAAAAATGTCTTTGTCTCTCTCTGTATCAGATGAGGAAATTAAAGGTTTTCTTAAGAAGTTCTCTCATTAAAAAAATAGAGAGCACATTTCTTTGAAGACATGAGGGAAATTCCTGATTGTATGCTTTGGGTCTTTCACTCACACACTTTTATTAGTCTGGCCACATGAGGTAGGCGTTTAAGTTTACAATCTCTACTGTCAAAAGGAAGAGGTTGGAATGAACTGTGAGGTTTCTGGTGCTTGTTTTTTCAACTCTGTCTTCAGACTGTGAAATTTTGTTTTGCTTTTATCTTTGTTTTCTCATCTGTTCACTGGGATTCACTTTCATTCACTAATTGATGAAAGCAAATGTAGACCGATACAGAGGGGGAAAGAAAGGTGTTAGCTAGACTGATTGGAGTTTTTTATTGCTTTGTATATTACTATTGATATAAATTCTGGGGGTGTATTTTTCAAAGTGGCTTACAGTATCATTCTTCAATGTTTCAGACGTTACGAAGAGGACATGTACTGGAGAAGAATGGAAGAAGAACAGCATCATTGGGATGATCGCCGCCGAATGCCTGATGGAGGCTATCCTCATGGCCCCCCAGGCCCACTAGGCCTTCTGGGAGTCCGACCAGGCATGCCTCCTCAGCCACAGGGGCCTGCAGTGAGTGTCCACTCTGTTTACATAGACAGGGAAAGACTGGTTCAGCATTAGAAAATAACAGTTTGAAGAGCTAATTTTTAGACTTAAAAATATCCAAATCTCAATATGTTTTTCATCTGATTTAGAATTTTCTCTCCTTTTATTATACTCTGTCAACTCGTGTCCTTATGTATAAGGACTTTGTAGAATTTCCATGAATCTTTCTTATTTTCAGTATAAACTAAGGGAGCAGATCTTAAGAGGTTTTTTTTACCTTTGCTCTTTAGATTATAAAGAACAACTAATTTTGAAGGCTGTTGCTTTGGCTTCAGAATTATTTCTGTCTTCCCATTATGTATGGTTTAGAGTCCTTTTTTCAAATCTTTAGCATTCGAAACCTACCACTACTTCTAAATTTAAGTGCATGATAAGGGGTAGGTAGAGTCCATGGGGTCACACAGTTGGACACAACTGAGCAACTAACACACAAGAGGTAGGCGAATGGTTGGAGATAACACACGGTGGATGTATTAGAACTGTAGGAAAGAGGTGCATCTTGAGAGTCTGCGTTCTGTAGAAGCTAGATAAAAGATACCTGGCTTATGAGGAGCATTTCATATAAGTTCAGAATATAGAAAACAAGATTTTTTTTTTCTTTGTACTGGTTTTCCAGAGAGCATTTAGAAGAAAACAGTCTAAATTCCTGCTCTTTAACCTATTCTTTCTCATTTGTCTTACCATAGAATAAGCATTTGTAAAATCTGTTTTGTTAAAAGCAAAACGTTTGAGAACTGGTTTTAAAGTTGTATAAAATGTATTTTCATAATGTTAGATGGTATGTATTATAACTTGTTTTGAGTGCATAACATACATACTTACATACTCACTTTCAATAGTGTACCTTTCTACAGTTTACATTTTTGTTTTTACCAAAATGGGGGAAAAAAAGACAGCTTTAAATGGACATTCTATATAACTGGCTTTCTTATTGAAAAATGCAACAAGCGTATGTGTAGTTGAAAAATAGTAGTTTACTTTTGCTTGGGAAACATTTTTTTAATGGAGTTACCTTTTTTTTTTCCCAATCTCCAGCCCTTACGTCGTCCTGACTCATCTGATGACCGTTACGTAATGACAAAGCATGCTACCATTTATCCAACTGAAGAAGAATTACAGGCAGTTCAGAAAATTGTTTCTATCACTGAACGTGCTTTAAAACTTGTTTCAGACAGCTTGTCTGAACACGAGAAGAGCAAGAGCAAAGAGGGAGATGATAAGAAAGAGGGAGGTAAAGACAGGTGTGTTTTCCGAGTTTTTTACTTTTGTATAGTTTTGGTTTTCCTTATGTAGACTTACCTTATACTTGAAATAAAAGTTACAAAGACTAAAAATTCTCTGGTAGTCTACATCTGTTATGCTTGTATTAGATTTTAAATGTATTCAGCTGCTTTCTGCTGAAATGAAAAATAATTNTCCTGACCTGAAGAAATTAATGGTTTCTACAGTACTACTTGAGAAGCATACTTCTTTCTTATGTTTTGTATTAAATGAATTTGTCTAGTAAAAATTCATTGTTAACAAAAATTTGCTATAAAGACACGACTGCCTAGGGAATTATTGGTATCCTAGTTTGAAGCTGAAGACAAAGAACCGAGAGGGAGAGAGTCATATGGTGAAAAATTTGATTCCAAAAATGTTGACTATTAAAACAGAGGCTACATGCTAACTGCCCACCAAGTTCAGCCCATGGGTGTTTTATTTGGTGCCCATAGTATTTTTTTGGACACCAACATGAATCAGCATTTAAAGACCATGAGATTTCACAAAAGTCCTGATCGACCTTGGGATAGCCATCTGGTGTTCACTTGTGACAGTAATTAATAGCTGTGCAGCCCTCTTGTCTCTAGCCAGAGCATGTGTTTTCCTTCTTTACCATACTTCCCATCATCCTTAGCATGTCCCCAAAAGTGAAGTGGGATATGAGTTGCCATTTATCCCTGTTGTTTTTCCTTATTGTAGAAAAATGTCTTTGTCTCTCTCTGTATCAGATGAGGAAATTAAAGGTTTTCTTAAGAAGTTCTCTCATTAAAAAAATAGAGAGCACATTTCTTTGAAGACATGAGGAAAATTCCTGATTGTATGCTTTGGGTCTTTCACTCACACACTTTTATTAGTCTGGCCACATGAGGTAGGCGTTTAAGTTTACAATCTCTACTGTCAAAAGGAAGAGGTTGGAATGAACTGTGAGGTTTCTGGTGCTTGTTTTTTCAACTCTGTCTTCAGACTGTGAAATTTTGTTTTGCTTTTATCTTTGTTTTCTCATCTGTTCACTGGGATTCACTTTCATTCACTAATTGATGAAAGCAAATGTAGACCGATACAGAGGGGGAAAGAAAGGTGTTAGCTAGACTGATTGGAGTTTTTTATTGCTTTGTATATTACTATTGATATAAATCCTGGGGGTGTATTTTTCAAAGTGGCTTACAGTATCATTCTTCAATGTTTCAGACGTTACGAAGAGGACATGTACTGGAGAAGAATGGAAGAAGAACAGCATCATTGGGATGATCGCCGCCGAATGCCTGATGGAGGCTATCCTCATGGCCCCCCAGGCCCACTAGGCCTTCTGGGAGTCCGACCAGGCATGCCTCCTCAGCCACAGGGGCCTGCAGTGAGTGTCCACTCTGTTTACATAGACAGGGAAAGACTGGTTCAGCATTAGAAAATAACAGTTTGAAGAGCTAATTTTTAGACTTAAAAATATCCAAATCTCAATATGTTTTTCATCTGATTTAGAATTTTCTCTCCTTTTATTATACTCTGTCAACTCGTGTCCTTATGTATAAGGACTTTGTAGAATTTCCATGAATCTTTCTTATTTTCAGTATAAACTAAGGGAGCAGATCTTAAGAGGTTTTTTTTACCTTTGCTCTTTAGATTATAAAGAACAACTAATTTTGAAGGCTGTTGCTTTGGCTTCAGAATTATTTCTGTCTTCCCATTATGTATGGTTTAGAGTCCTTTTTTCAAATCTTTAGCATTCGAAACCTACCACTACTTCTAAATTTAAGTGCATGATAAGGGGTAGGTAGAGTCCATGGGGTCACACAGTTGGACACAACTGAGCAACTAACACACAAGAGGTAGGCGAATGGTTGGAGATAACACACGGTGGATGTATTAGAACTGTAGGAAAGAGGTGCATCTTGAGAGTCTGCGTTCTGTAGAAGCTAGATAAAAGATACCTGGCTTATGAGGAGCATTTCATATAAGTTCAGAATATAGAAAACAAGATTTTTTTTTTCTTTGTACTGGTTTTCCAGAGAGCATTTAGAAGAAAACAGTCTAAATTCCTGCTCTTTAACCTATTCTTTCTCATTTGTCTTACCATAGAATAAGCATTTGTAAAATCTGTTTTGTTAAAAGCAAAACGTTTGAGAACTGGTTTTAAAGTTGTATAAAATGTATTTTCATAATGTTAGATGGTATGTATTATAACTTGTTTTGAGTGCATAACATACATACTTACATACTCACTTTCAATAGTGTACCTTTCTACAGTTTACATTTTTGTTTTTACCAAAATGGGGGAAAAAAAGACAGCTTTAAATGGACATTCTATATAACTGGCTTTCTTATTGAAAAATGCAACAAGCGTATGTGTAGTTGAAAAATAGTAGTTTACTTTTGCTTGGGAAACATTTTTTTAATGGAGTTACCTTTTTTTTTTCCCAATCTCCAGCCCTTACGTCGTCCTGACTCATCTGATGACCGTTACGTAATGACAAAGCATGCTACCATTTATCCAACTGAAGAAGAATTACAGGCAGTTCAGAAAATTGTTTCTATCACTGAACGTGCTTTAAAACTTGTTTCAGACAGCTTGTCTGAACACGAGAAGAGCAAGAGCAAAGAGGGAGATGATAAGAAAGAGGGAGGTAAAGACAGGTGTGTTTTCCGAGTTTTTTACTTTTGTATAGTTTTGGTTTTCCTTATGTAGACTTACCTTATACTTGAAATAAAAGTTACAAAGACTAAAAATTCTCTGGTAGTCTACATCTGTTATGCTTGTATTAGATTTTAAATGTATTCAGCTGCTTTCTGCTGAAATGAAAAATAATTTCATATAATCTCCAATCTTATAATTTACTCATTGCATTTAAACTTATGTAAAACTATTTCAGATCTGTTTTCAAAGCAGCCGTTGTAGTTTTCCAGTTGCATTCAGCTATTCAGTGTTTATTCATTTGTTGCATCTGTTCTATGTTCATTCTTTCTTTTAACAGCTTATTTTATCTTTAACGCATTGATCCATAAGCATGAATAAGCTCAAACTTTAGCAACATCTTTATATCTGTGTATATTAAATATGACCTTTACTATTCTAATTTATGAGACAGAAAAGCATTAATGTCCTTTGCTTTTCTTGAGAACGTAGCTCTTGATTTATTAATTTTTTCATATTTCTTATCTAAATAAAGGGTATTTCTAAAAATATTAAATGTTCTTATACTATAGTTGATGCAAATTTTAATGATGTAAAAATTATTTCATTTACTACTGTGTGTTGAGAGATTATCATGGTTGTGGTTAAGAAGGGAAATGTCATACTATAACTTGATTTCACCACAGAGCTTTAAAAGGAGTTTTGCGAGTGGGAGTATTGGCGAAAGGATTACTTCTCCGAGGAGATAGAAATGTCAACCTTGTTTTGCTGTGCTCAGAGAAACCTTCAAAGACATTATTAAGCCGTATTGCAGAAAACCTACCCAAGCAGCTTGCTGTAAGTATTATGGAAATGTTCATTTTTACCCCTTGTCTAGTTCAGCAGTTTTTGGCAGGACTAACTGTGCTTCAGCTTAAACCTAAGCTAGCCTTTAAAGTTTCGGCTTGACTTTCCAAATTGCTTGATTGTACAAATTGTTAGCACAGTTTTCTACTTTGTTTTTTTAGGTTTTATGGTGCTTCTCTTCAACATGAAGCCATCTTGCTAATTTATTTTAAAATGTAAAGCTGCAGCACATGTCCTCTTCCTATTCTTTTTCCAAGATTAGAATCATAAGAGAGAAGACAGTTGTTCAGGGAAATTTTTCATTTTTTGATTTTTTTTTTTAAACAAAGCCCATGTATGTATAGTAAGCTTAAAGTTTTAGAATTCATGAACTTCTTGCCTATTTAGTTGAATACATGTTTTTAATAAAGTATAGTAACTAAAATAGAGACTTTCTGATTTGAATTTTCCCATTTTGTACATGTTATAACGGTAACAATGACTTGTTGCTATCTCTATCCAGGAAGTTGTAGCAAATTCAATTAATAGAATATCCCTTTTTGGTCCTATAAAAACAAAACTTTTGAAGTTTGAATTTAAAAAGTTTTTATTATAGTATCTTGTCAGAATCACAGACTGGAATTTAAAACAAAGGTTCCTTGAATAATTTAATGTATAAAACTTATTTAGGTATTTGAAATTCAAGAATTGGCATTTCATTGGTAGTATGTGTTGTATAGTAATGTTAGAATAAATAGTACCTGACCACAGCAAACCAGCTGATACCAAAATGGATAGTGAAGCATGCCATTAAACTTGAGCTCTGATGACTCTGGCACTTATTGTTGTTTGCTGTATATTACCATTGTTCCAGATGTGAGATTTTTTAAAATTGTGGATGAATCTTTTTAAGCATTAGGAGTCAGGAGAATTGTCGTTGTGTGTCTACTTGTTACCCTTCCTTGAGGCTGCTAGGGCAGTGAAAGGGAGGAAAAGAAGCTTGAGGACTTAGAAAAAAGTATATAATTCGCAAAAAAAAAAATCTTAAATTGTTGTGTTTTGTAAAACTACAAAGGAGAAAATGTTATATTCTAACTGAACAATCAGTAGTTAAGCTAATTCTTTACAGCACATTCTTTACCATCTGAGCCATCAGGGAAGCCCAAAAACAAAATACAGTTTCCAAATCAATCTGTACTTGTACAGTGGATAAGCAGAAGAGATAGAATTACCATCATCAGTATCGTAGTTAACATCTACATGATACTGTGTGCCAGGCAGTTTTCAATTCTTTGAGTTAATTCATTCATTCTTCCTATAGTCTTACAGGTATAGGGGAGTTAAATATTTGCCCAATTTCACATCATTAGTAAAGTAGCAGAGCTAGGATTTGGACCTAGATTGTTGTTGCTGTTCAGTCACTAAGTCATGTCCAACTCTGTGACCCCATGGACTACAGCACGCCATGCTTCCCTGTCTGTCACTGTCTCCTGAAGCTTGCTCCAACTCATGTCCATTGAATATGATGCCATCCAACCATCTCATCCTCTGTTGTCCCTTCTCCTCCCCTCAGTCTTTTCTAGCATCAAGGTCTTTTGCAATGAGTTGGATCTTCACATCAAATGGCCAAACTATTGGAGCTTCAGCCTCAGTCCTTCCAGTGAACTTAGACACTATACTGGGAACACTCCGTGTAATTTCTAGAGTCTTCCTTTGTTCATGTATACTATACTGAAGCTTATTACATGTACACTGAATTGCAGTGAATCCTGTTGTTTTTTTTCATTGAGCAAAACTTCCTGCTCCCTGATGTAAAATGTAGATCTGTTGATTTCACAGACAAGGTGCACTGGGTATGGTTGAATTACGGCTTCTGTTAGTTTCAGGTATCTATTTCAGTCTCATTCATATGCTGCAAATATTGCAATACTGGCTACCCGGATGCTATTTTAGGAAGTCGCTAAGTCATGTCTGACTCTGGTACAAAGGAGAAACTACAAAGTTACTATGGTAATAACTATAGCAGTGTTTCTTTCATCCAAAAATTCATCATCTAAAAGGTGCATACACACAGATAACTCATATGATACAAATAATGGTAAATATTAGTTCAACAAAGAATTCTAAAAGGAAAAAGGAGCGAGAGATTATAATATGCATGTTTTGCAAGGCTTGGAGGGAAATAGTATATGATCTAATCCTTACAAAATGGTTAAAGTGGTGTGAGAAAGTCAAAGAGCCATAATGAAACTGCTTTGTTTGATAATGTAAGAAGGCCAGCTAATTTCTTTTACTCTTCATTGTATAGGTTATAAGTCCTGAGAAGTATGACATAAAATGTGCTGTTTCTGAAGCGGCAATAATTTTGAACTCATGTGTGGAACCCAAAATGCAAGTCACTATCACCCTGACATCTCCAATTATTCGAGAAGAGAACATGAGGGAAGGAGGTTGGAAAGCCATTAAACATTCTACTTTTTATTAACTTCTTTTTTTTCCATTTACCTACTCTTTAAGATGGCATTAAGCCCTAGAAGGCAACATGCTGGCATTACATATGAATCTGATAGATTTGACTTACATAGCAACTAGTTTTGCTTAAGATTATTTCCCAGATCTTTTATTAGTGTCTTTTTAGTAATGTACTTTTATATAAAACACTCATAGTATTCATTTTCTTGATTTTTTTTCTTTTCTTGCTAACCTCAGATTTCTGGAAAAAGTTTTAAATTATTCTTAGTCATAAGTATAGTTGACTTATGNTTTTTTTTTAAACAAAGCCCATGTATGTATAGTAAGCTTAAAGTTTTAGAATTCATGAACTTCTTGCCTATTTAGTTGAATACATGTTTTTAATAAAGTATAGTAACTAAAATAGAGACTTTCTGATTTGAATTTTCCCATTTTGTACATGTTATAACGGTAACAATGACTTGTTGCTATCTCTATCCAGGAAGTTGTAGCAAATTCAATTAATAGAATATCCCTTTTTGGTCCTATAAAAACAAAACTTTTGAAGTTTGAATTTAAAAAGTTTTTATTATAGTATCTTGTCAGAATCACAGACTGGAATTTAAAACAAAGGTTCCTTGAATAATTTAATGTATAAAACTTATTTAGGTATTTGAAATTCAAGAATTGGCATTTCATTGGTAGTATGTGTTGTATAGTAATGTTAGAATAAATAGTACCTGACCACAGCAAACCAGCTGATACCAAAATGGATAGTGAAGCATGCCATTAAACTTGAGCTCTGATGACTCTGGCACTTATTGTTGTTTGCTGTATATTACCATTGTTCCAGATGTGAGATTTTTTTAAATTGTGGATGAATCTTTTTAAGCATTAGGAGTCAGGAGAATTGTCGTTGTGTGTCTACTTGTTACCCTTCCTTGAGGCTGCTAGGGCAGTGAAAGGGAGGAAAAGAAGCTTGAGGACTTAGAAAAAAGTATATAATTCGCAAAAAAAAAATCTTAAATTGTTGTGTTTTGTAAAACTACAAAGGAGAAAATGTTATATTCTAACTGAACAATCAGTAGTTAAGCTAATTCTTTACAGCACATTCTTTACCATCTGAGCCATCAGGGAAGCCCAAAAACAAAATACAGTTTCCAAATCAATCTGTACTTGTACAGTGGATAAGCAGAAGAGATAGAATTACCATCATCAGTATCGTAGTTAACATCTACATGATACTGTGTGCCAGGCAGTTTTCAATTCTTTGAGTTAATTCATTCATTCTTCCTATAGTCTTACAGGTATAGGGGAGTTAAATATTTGCCCAATTTCACATCATTAGTAAAGTAGCAGAGCTAGGATTTGGACCTAGATTGTTGTTGCTGTTCAGTCACTAAGTCATGTCCAACTCTGTGACCCCATGGACTACAGCACGCCATGCTTCCCTGTCTGTCACTGTCTCCTGAAGCTTGCTCCAACTCATGTCCATTGAATATGATGCCATCCAACCATCTCATCCTCTGTTGTCCCTTCTCCTCCCCTCAGTCTTTTCTAGCATCAAGGTCTTTTGCAATGAGTTGGATCTTCACATCAAATGGCCAAACTATTGGAGCTTCAGCCTCAGTCCTTCCAGTGAACTTAGACACTATACTGGGAACACTCCGTGTAATTTCTAGAGTCTTCCTTTGTTCATGTATACTATACTGAAGCTTATTACATGTACACTGAATTGCAGTGAATCCTGTTGTTTTTTTTCATTGAGCAAAACTTCCTGCTCCCTGATGTAAAATGTAGATCTGTTGATTTCACAGACAAGGTGCACTGGGTATGGTTGAATTACGGCTTCTGTTAGTTTCAGGTATCTATTTCAGTCTCATTCATATGCTGCAAATATTGCAATACTGGCTACCCGGATGCTATTTTAGGAAGTCGCTAAGTCATGTCTGACTCTGGTACAAAGGAGAAACTACAAAGTTACTATGGTAATAACTATAGCAGTGTTTCTTTCATCCAAAAATTCATCATCTAAAAGGTGCATACACACAGATAACTCATATGATACAAATAATGGTAAATATTAGTTCAACAAAGAATTCTAAAAGGAAAAAGGAGCGAGAGATTATAATATGCATGTTTTGCAAGGCTTGGAGGGAAATAGTATATGATCTAGTCCTTACAAAATGGTTAAAGTAGTGTGAGAAAGTCAAAGAGCCATAATGAAACTGCTTTGTTTGATAATGTAAGAAGGCCAGCTAATTTCTTTTACTCTTCATTGTATAGGTTATAAGTCCTGAGAAGTATGACATAAAATGTGCTGTTTCTGAAGCGGCAATAATTTTGAACTCATGTGTGGAACCCAAAATGCAAGTCACTATCACCCTGACATCTCCAATTATTCGAGAAGAGAACATGAGGGAAGGAGGTTGGAAAGCCATTAAACATTCTACTTTTTATTAACTTCTTTTTTTTCCATTTACCTACTCTTTAAGATGGCATTAAGCCCTAGAAGGCAACATGCTGGCATTACATATGAATCTGATAGATTTCACTTACATAGCAACTAATNATTTTGAACTCATGTGTGGAACCCAAAATGCAAGTCACTATCACCCTGACATCTCCAATTATTCGAGAAGAGAACATGAGGGAAGGAGGTTGGAAAGCCATTAAACATTCTACTTTTTATTAACTTCTTTTTTTTCCATTTACCTACTCTTTAAGATGGCATTAAGCCCTAGAAGGCAACATGCTGGCATTACATATGAATCTGATAGATTTGACTTACATAGCAACTAGTTTTGCTTAAGATTATTTCCCAGATCTTTTATTAGTGTCTTTTTAGTAATGTACTTTTATATAAAACACTCATAGTATTCATTTTCTTGATTTTTTTTCTTTTCTTGCTAACCTCAGATTTCTGGAAAAAGTTTTAAATTATTCTTAGTCATAAGTATAGTTGACTTATGAAAAATTAACTATTGCTAGTAAAGGGCCACAAATTTAACTTGTCTTAAGTCCTTGTTCTTGTCTTTAAAAAAGACAAGGGAGTTTCATAAGTAAAATTGGTTGAATACTCATAACAGTTTAAGTGACATTGTTATATATGTAATCAAGGATTTGGCTTGTCCTGAGGTAAATATTTCTGGTTCTCTGAGGTTGCTCTTTGGTTTGGAGCGCTTTCATAAATGCAGAGCATCCTAATGCACTTAGATTTGGGCATCTGACCCCCGCTTTTCTACTGGAGATTTGAAAAATAAATGATGGTAGGCATAGTTAATGAGTTATAGCACAATTAGGGGTTTTTAACTTACTTTACAATTGTAGACTATGAAATCCTGCTGGTGCCAGCAATGTTGCTTTAGGGACTGTCCTATAACATTTTCAAAGCTTCAAAAGCTTTTAAGCCAAAAAGCATGGTCAGTGTCTGCGGTATGTTGGTTCTGTTGTTTTATGGGTCAGATAAAATTTACTTTGTTTCCTTTCATGTTGTTGTTGTATATCTTAATTGGTTGAATATGGAGTTATATGGTCTACACTACACTAATATTTCTTTGTGATACAGATAGAGGAGAAAAGAATACTTAAAATTAATTTGTCTAAAATAGCATGAGTAGGCTCTCAGTTACTATCCCTTTAAATTTGTTTTCTTACAGCAAAGCAGGTTTGTTGTGTTTTTTTTTTAAGGCACTGGGCTTTACACAACCCAGGAAAACAACATTTTTACTAAAAATGCTATCATTAAGAGACTTGCCTAACTTTGCATACATAATATAGATATACCATATCAGGACTTGTACGTTGTATAAGCTTTTATCTTAAAAATAAGTGGGTTTTGTGTGAAGGTTCTTTTATATGAGCATGAATTTCCACTCAAGGTCTGGCTGTGGATATTGCTGGAAAAACAGTTCCTGAGTCAATCTGATCAGTTCGGATGCAGCATATGACTCTTAGGATTTGAAAAGGAAATCTTTGATTAAGTTATAGATAAAAGTTACTGTATTTAGTATGAAATTATACTCATACAACCACTTAACTTTATTTCAGAGTACATTTTGTCCAGTTATATTTAGGTTTACTTAAATTTGTGCAGTATTAATAATTATCATATTTGTAGTCATCTTTAATAACCTATCCCTTCTAAAGGAAACAAAATTATACTTTTGTCTGACCCAGACTTGAGTTAGAATTATTGTTCTGAATTTCATAAATATTACGGTGAAAGAAATGATCAGTCCAAAATTGAAAGATTTTCTTCAAGACACTGAGCTGAAAAGTTGGATGAGCAAAAAGTATAGAAACATTGATAGTGTTCCTTGCTGCAGATAACTGCAGTAAACCATGTCTTTAGCCTCATTATGAAGATTGCTGCAGAATAACGGTATGTATTTTCCCTCACTGCAGCTCTGAATGCTCTGTGTCTTAAAATCATTTAAAGCCTCTAGCTTGCTTTGGGGAGTTAGTCCAAGGGTAAGGAAGGCTTTGCCGGAAGAGTACTTGTAAACTGTGGGACTGGTGACTTGCACATAGTTGTGGTAGGCTCTTAAATGTGTAATGGTCCTGTTTAATACCAAAAATTATTTAAAGGATGTGATTAAATTTCCCAAATAACTGTTAAACACATGACAGATCTATTTTACCACGCTGTGTTTGACAGTTAAACATTAAGTAAACCTTTAATTGACGTGAGGCTTAAAATGTTCAAATGTTCTAACCCTTGCTACAGCATCTCTTCTGTAGCAAGCCAAGTATTGTTTGTGTTTTCTTCCACCTTTAGCTTATCAGGCCCGGTCCAAAGCCTTCTAGCAGAGGGAATTGATTCCTGTCAGGGGTTGCTGCCAAGACATCGGAAGGATTTTTGACCAAGGTTTTCAAAAGCTCAGTGTCACACCTGCCATTTGATTTAAAGAGGGATATTGGATGCAGAGTCTGGCATTTATTGTCCTTTTTGTGGCTGTTTTGTTTGTTTTGTCTTTGTCTCTTCTAGAATTGAGCAGTGTTCACACTAGTTTTTAAATTGTTGGGTGGATTATATATTTTACATAACCATGTTAATTTAAATTAATATATTCCCATTAACTTTTAATCATAAAATAGTGTGGACACAGCGTGTCTTCTAACTGGTGATTAACCCCTTAAAATTCATAAAATACCTCTTGTAGGGTAAGAATTTGCTTTTTTTTTTTTAATAAATTTTTGTTTTGTTAACTGGCTATTAGGAAGCAAGTATGATTTTAGTACAATATATCTAAGGGGTTAATCCACTTGAAATATAGAATGGGTGCAAAAATCCACATTCTAAATTTGACAGAAGTTTCCTACTTACAGCTCTTAATTTGTTTTTAAATTGCAATAGGTGTCTTGGCATCTTGAAATTGTATCATTAATTTAAATTTCCGAAGTTATAAATGTTTGTGTACAAAAAGAAAACTTTTCTTACATTGGAGGAAATTAAAACATGAATTAACATTAAAATTCAGAAACTTTAGAGATTGCACATTATCACCTATTTGCATTTTAGCTTTAGCAAATAACATAAGTAAGAGACATGGAAAGGGTTCTTCAGCCTGTTTTATAACCTTGCTTTGGGGAGTGGTTTTTTGTTGTTGTTTCTTTTTTTAGTTCATTTCTATTAGCTGTGCTTTCCGGTGTCCTTTTCCTTCTTTCAGAATAGCCCATTTCTTAATTATGTTCACTATATTTTTGGATTCAGTAGTTGATCTTGCAGATTTTTATGTTATTTATTGGTTGTTAAAAAATTACTAGTATTTCTGACTTGCTACTCTTTTTAGTGCCCAAGTTCCTTTTTCAAAGTGTTCATTTTCAGAATGCCACACAGTATTTTTTGAGTGTCTGTAAATCTCCCTTCTAATATGTTCTCTGAAAATCCATGCCATCTGATTGTTTAAGGAGTAAGAACTAAGAAAAGAAAGCCCAGACAAGGGATACAATTTTTTATCACTTTTAAGATATGCTTTTTAATATATCTTCTATTCAAAATAAGGACAAGTATCTTTTAAGATTTCTGAATGTTCATATAAAAATATACCATCAAATAACTTGCCCAGAGTTGGCAGTGGTACTCTTTAAAATTATCCTTCATGTGTTCTTTTATCATATATTTCATTGTTTGTCTCATATGCATTTGGTACCCTCAATGATTTATTAAATCATATACTAAATGTGCTTTAATTTGGGTGCTTTCTATTAAGAAGACTGCTACATTCAATAAATTACTTTCCTGGCATGTTATTTTCCTATATTTAGAAAATGTTTAAATATCACCAAGAATTATGAATTAGATTGATTTAGTTATGAATGGTTTGATTAGCAACTTTTATATACACCCTCTAACTAGTTTTATTAATATAAAGTTAACTTTTTGCCCTGATTTAGGTTCAGATTTTCTTCTCAAGTTTTATATAATTCATTTATATTTTATATAATAATTGATTAAAATCAGTTATTATAAACTCTATAATGTAAAAGATTCTGCATATTTATCATCAAACCATTCTGCTTACTGTATCTGTTCTATACTTACTTACTCTGTTTAACCAGGCTAGTTCCTGTTGCCCTTTTCTACTTTACTCATTGTTGCTCTCCAATTATTCTTTCTTTGGAATACTTTATGGAAACTTTGAATTTTAAAGGGCATTTCGTATTCCTTTACAACTAAAGTGCCCTTGTGGAAGAGAAATCATTGAACTCCTAGAAATGCCTGGTTTTGGCTCCTTATTTTTTCTGTGATTGTTACTACATAGATCATCCCATATTTATCATTAGTTCTTTGACATTTTAGTCCCAAAATAACCTGTGACCATTTAAAATACTGAACAAACAGGGTAGTTTACTGTACATTCTCATTTATTAAGGTGGATTTTTGTGTTCCCTCTCGTTGTCTTTGTGCTGGTGCGCTGTATCCAGTAATCCTTCCTTTTGATTTTCCTTTGGTGGGGTAGGGTTTATATTTGTAGAAATTACTTATTATATTTCTAAATTAAAAGAGTTCAATCTTGATCTTCATATTAGATTGATGTAAATTTGTTAAATAACTTCCTGGGTTACTTTAAAGTGCTGACAAAACCCTCAAATGGCTCGTGTGACACTGATGCTACTTTAAGGAAGTGTCTTGCTCACCTGGTCAAACACCCATTCCTCACTGCATTTTGCCAATTCAATCCATTTTAGATGTAACCTCGGGTATGGTGAAAGACCCACCGGACGTCTTGGACAGGCAAAAATGCCTTGACGCTCTGGCTGCTCTACGCCACGCTAAGTGGTTCCAGGTTCGGAACATCATTTTACTTTTTTCTTGTAGCCTTATGAGAGAGTAGTTCAGTACAACATGTTTAACTGTGTTTAAACATTTCAAAAGATTGCCCAAGCAATACTACTTTAAATTAAATATCAGAAAAATATGTTAACATAGAAAGCTGGGTATGAAGATCTGCATATTGCAGTTACTATTAATTTGACAATAAACTAGGATTTGGGGGGTGTTTTGTAGTTTGGGTTTTTTTATTTTTATTTTTAGTGGCTATATTTGAAGCTGACTTGTTCAGGAACATCACATGTTTGTGTATATATATTATATTCCATAAGGCTGCAGATTAACTTTGCTTTAAATAATGGAATATGTGTTTAAAGCTTTGTGTATAGTTCTAAGATTTTTTCCCCTCTTTCTCTTAAGTTAATAAGTGTAGGGAATGAAAGGTGAGGAAGCAGCTGTTTGGTTTAGTGACTTTGCAGTTATGCAAAGGCACAGAAAGGAAACCAAACAGATTTCCTTAATCTTTCAGTCCCTAGACAAACTTTTTAGCTCTTTACTTTTTCTTTTATTTCTAATGTAGGCAGACTATTTTTTTTAAGTTTACTGATTTAAATGAACACAGGTCAAGGTTCACAGGGGATCAAGAACAATTATTCTTGTATAATCTGTTTACTTTGACCTAAAGTATCAGCTTTTAAATACTAACCCTGGCATAAAATATTGCTGTAAATGGCAGCTCATTGAATCCAATTTTAAGTGTGGTTATTTTTATTTTATTTTTATCTGAGCTTCCATTGAACAGTGGTATTTTAACTTTTTTCTCATCAAGGGATATTTTTAATATTTCTAAGATTAATTCAGTTGATTTTTGTGTTGCTCTCAAGGCTAGAGCTAATGGTCTACAATCCTGTGTGATTATCATACGTATTCTCCGGGACCTTTGTCAGCGAGTTCCAACTTGGTCTGATTTTCCAAGCTGGGTAAGTAATATGTAATTGTATGTGAAAAATAAACATCTCAGAAATATTTCTGCAGTTTTTTTATAGCCTTATCTTACATCTAATTATCAACTTTATTTCCGTTTCCTAAATGGGGTTTTTTTCTTTTTCTCATGAGAAATCCTAGGGTCTTATCAGACTGTTTGACTTGCTAAGAATTATACTTGATTTTCTTTTTGTATTTTCCTCTTTTTTTTTTTTTTAGTCTTTACACACTGTTTATTACTTTTATAGGTACAAGTATTAGTTGTACCTATATAAAGATACAAAGAAAATTTTAAATAAGCTATTAATCTCCCTATGCAGGATTTTGTTGATATTTTAACAATGTATAAGGAATTTTTAACATTTAAAAATATGCATTATCCAAAAAATGCATAAAATTAGGAAATAATGCAGAAAGGCACAAAATAAGAAGTGAAAGCCTTCTCATCATTTAAAGGCAAGTTATCATGGCACAATTTGTTGTGATTTTTTTCCAGAGAGGAGAAATGCATATATGCACGTCGTGTATATTCCTATTTTTTTATTTATGTACAAATATCTCTTTGATGTTGAAATATTTGAGTTCCTAAATAGAAAAAGTTCAGATACAGAAGGATTCATTCAAAAGTATAACTGAATCTACAGATTCTAGAGTTGGGTTAGGGAGAGTTGACTAAGCCAGGGTTATCTTAATTCTGGGAGCTCTTTGAGAGCTGTATTGACTACTTGGTGTTGTTTCCTTTGTATGGACATGCCATATTTTATTTAACTGGTATCCGTCTGATGGACAATTGTATTGTTTGCAGTCTTTTGCTGTTAAATTTTCATTGTATTGTGGTCATGCTTTTATGAGTATTATATACATGTGATGTATAGGGTCAATTGCTATAGAATTCCAAGGTCAAAAAACATGTTTTGATTGTAACTGGGAAAGGTGGATCATTTAAAATTACCAAAAATTGTTGAACTTAGCATTTTTTTCACATCCTCACTAACTTTGGGATAAGATCACACTTCTTAACACATGTTAAGTAAAAAATGGAGTCTCATGTTTTATTTAAATTTCTTTAAGTGATTATTGGCATTTATAATTATTTTTCTCTTAACTGCCAATTCCAATTATTCATATTTCCCATAATTTATAATTACTTTCTATAAGAAAATAACACGTACCTATATTAAAATAATTTTTTCAGTTTTCATTTGCTTTTCAACTTAATTTTGCTGTTAGTGTTTTATGACTTAACAACTTTGTATTCTGTCTACAAAATACTCTCTCATGTTTTAGGTTATAGATTATTCACACATGCTTTCTTTTAGAGCTTTTTCCCCCCAATCAAGTTGTGTTTGATGTTTGCTTATTTACTCCTGGAAGGATGTATTCTGTATTACAACAGGAGTTGTCTCTCAGTAGTGAGAAGTGGGCTTAGGTTAGAGATCTGTAATGTTTGGATTTTACTGGGATAAAATATACATACATTACTTGTATAATTATAAATTAATTTGAAAATCATAAATGGACTAGAGGTAGATCCAGCAATATGTCTTTCCAGACCAATTGTCAATTATTCCAGTACCATTTAGCATTTTATTTAGTAGTGATGTTCGTTCTCCCAACCTCCATTTTGAAATATCACCATTATCATAAACCAGTGCTTCCCAGCCACATTTCAGTTTTGCCCCCAGGGAACATTTGGTAATGTTTGGAGATATTTTTGGTTATCAATACTGGTTATCGATGGCACTGAGGAAAAGAAACCCTTTCTTAAACCAAAGTTCCTTTCTTGCAGGCCTGTTTCTACAATAGTCTTTCATTCCTCAATCTTCTCTATTAAACCTTTTTTTTCTATTGATTTTTTANATAAAATATTGCTGTAAATGGCAGCTCATTGAATCCAATTTTAACTGTGGTTATTTTTATTTTATTTTTATCTGAGCTTCCATTGAACAGTGGTATTTTAACTTTTTTCTCATCAAGGGATATTTTTAATATTTCTAAGATTAATTCAGTTGATTTTTGTGTTGCTCTCAAGGCTAGAGCTAATGGTCTACAATCCTGTGTGATTATCATACGTATTCTCCGGGACCTTTGTCAGCGAGTTCCAACTTGGTCTGATTTTCCAAGCTGGGTAAGTAATATGTAATTGTATGTGAAAAATAAACATCTCAGAAATATTTCTGCAGTTTTTTTATAGCCTTATCTTACATCTAATTATCAACTTTATTTCCGTTTCCTAAATGGGGTTTTTTTCTTTTTCTCATGAGAAATCCTAGGGTCTTATCAGACTGTTTGACTTGCTAAGAATTATACTTGATTTTCTTTTTGTATTTTCCTCTTTTTTTTTTTTTTAGTCTTTACACACTGTTTATTACTTTTATAGGTACAAGTATTAGTTGTACCTATATAAAGATACAAAGAAAATTTTAAATAAGCTATTAATCTCCCTATGCAGGATTTTGTTGATATTTTAACAATGTATAAGGAATTTTTAACATTTAAAAATATGCATTATCCAAAAAATGCATAAAATTAGGAAATAATGCAGAAAGGCACAAAATAAGAAGTGAAAGCCTTCTCATCATTTAAAGGCAAGTTATCATGGCACAATTTGTTGTGATTTTTTTCCAGAGAGGAGAAATGCATATATGCACGTCGTGTATATTCCTATTTTTTTATTTATGTACAAATATCTCTTTGATGTTGAAATATTTGAGTTCCTAAATAGAAAAAGTTCAGATACAGAAGGATTCATTCAAAAGTATAACTGAATCTACAGATTCTAGAGTTGGGTTAGGGAGAGTTGACTAAGCCAGGGTTATCTTAATTCTGGGAGCTCTTTGAGAGCTGTATTGACTACTTGGTGTTGTTTCCTTTGTATGGACATGCCATATTTTATTTAACTGGTATCCGTCTGATGGACAATTGTATTGTTTGCAGTCTTTTGCTGTTAAATTTTCATTGTATTGTGGTCATGCTTTTATGAGTATTATATACATGTGATGTATAGGGTCAATTGCTATAGAATTCCAAGGTCAAAAAACATGTTTTGATTGTAACTGGGAAAGGTGGATCATTTAAAATTACCAAAAATTGTTGAACTTAGCATTTTTTTCACATCCTCACTAACTTTGGGATAAGATCACACTTCTTAACACATGTTAAGTAAAAAATGGAGTCTCATGTTTTATTTAAATTTCTTTAAGTGATTATTGGCATTTATAATTATTTTTCTCTTAACTGCCAATTCCAATTATTCATATTTCCCATAATTTATAATTACTTTCTATAAGAAAATAGCACTTACCTATATTAAAATAATTTTTTCAGTTTTCATTTGCTTTTCAACTTAATTTTGCTGTTAGTGTTTTATGACTTAACAACTTTGTATTCTGTCTACAAAATACTCTCTCATGTTTTAGGTTATAGATTATTCACACATGCTTTCTTTTAGAGCTTTTTCCCCCCAATCAAGTTGTGTTTGATGTTTGCTTATTTACTCCTGGAAGGATGTATTCTGTATTACAACAGGAGTTGTCTCTCAGTAGTGAGAAGTGGGCTTAGGTTAGAGATCTGTAATGTTTGGATTTTACTGGGATAAAATATACATACATTACTTGTATAATTATAAATTAATTTGAAAATCATAAATGGACTAGAGGTAGATCCAGCAATATGTCTTTCCAGACCAATTGTCAATTATTCCAGTACCATTTAGCATTTTATTTAGTAGTGATGTTCGTTCTCCCAACCTCCATTTTGAAATATCACCATTATCATAAACCAGTGCTTCCCAGCCACATTTCAGTTTTGCCCCCAGGGAACATTTGGTAATGTTTGGAGATATTTTTGGTTATCAATACTGGTTATCGATGGCACTGAGGAAAAGAAACCCTTTCTTAAACCAAAGTTCCTTTCTTGCAGGCCTGTTTCTACAATAGTCTTTCATTCCTCAATCTTCTCTATTAAACCTTTTTTTTCTATTGATTTTTTACGTATTTCTTTAACTGGCTGCATCGAGTCTAGTTATGGCACACGAAATCTGCATTGTGTCCTGTGGGATCTTTCCTTGTGGTACATGGACCCTCATCGTGATGCACAGGCTCCAGAGTGCTTGAGCTTCGATAGCTGGAGTTCGTGGGCTTAGTTCTCCTGTGGCATGTGGCATCTTAGTTCCCCAACCAGAAATTGGACCAATGTCCCCTGCATTGCAAAGTGGATTCTTAACCTCTAGACCACCAAAGAAGTCCTTAATCTCTTATAATTTTTAAAACTTCATAGTGTGTTTTAAACTTCTGATGTCCTTTTCATCAGTTTCCCCCTCTCCGTTCTGTGCTGCTCGTTATAAACACTGTCTTACACTGTTTGGGGGTTTTGTTTTTAAGTGTATTTTGTTTTGTTTTGTTTTGTTTTTCTCATGTTCTTTTTCCAAAAGAACTTGACTGCCATTTTGTTCAGTTTGATGAACTCCAAAGTTCTTTTAATTATTTTTAAGTAGTACTGTATTGAATTAATAGATAATTGGTAGAATATCATCACTTTTGCAGTGACAATACAGAAAGTTTTGTGTTTTTTTGTTTTCTTTGTTAGATTTGGACTAATTCTATAAAAATTAATTTAGAACTTTTGTTCTTTAAACTCTGAAACAGTTTTTACGATCATCAAAAATACTGTTTTTTGATCATTTGTAAAATTCATTTGACATTATCAGTTCCCAGGCCCTTATAAAGAGTGTAGCGCTTTCTTGATTTCTTTTATTGTGAGTAACTGTTTTGTTAATTTTTCCTTCTCCTGGGGTTAATTTTGGCAACTTCTCCTAGAAAAATTGACCCATTCAACCAGATGCTCAAATTTGTATGTAATAGAGTTCTGTGCTCTTAAAGTTTTTAAAATGCCTATTGTAGCATCTTTATTGTTTTAATTCTCTGATTGATTAGTCAGTAATAGCAGGTGCAGTATTGGAGCAAAATAACCAATAGGTGTTTCAGTATTTACTTGTGATGAAAATTCATTGAATTGTTGATAGATTTTTAATATAAAAATGTATGTGCATTATATAACTTAAACTTTTTTAATATATAAAAATACAAGCATTCTACATTATCATTTTACTTCCTGCTTCTTTCCGCTTCAGTCCATACAACCCAGGTGTCCTTGAGACTCTTTCTGTTGTAGTATGTCTAAGCTTCAGTACTTGTGAGACTGGACTCTCAGGCCATTCCTCACCTATTCTTGAAGTCTGAAAGTCTCACTGCAGATGGCCCTTTACCCTACACCTTACTTTTTTCTCTTTCTCAGAGAGAGCCATAAACTTCAGGGGACCTTGTCTGCTTTGAGGGTGCAGAGCTTTAAGAACTGAGTGGAAAGAGAGGATGCACAGGTCAAAGGAACTGGGGGAACATGGGCCTTGGCAGAGTAATGATGAATGAATCAGGGAGGGCAAAGAAAGCAGCTGGCCAGTCTTTGGAATCATGTACATATAACATAAAATGCCAGTATTTTGGTAGTTTAAAGCACACCAAAATGTCAGTATTTTGACATTTAAATAGCTCTCAACATTCTATCCTTTCAGTTCAGTTGTTCAGTCGTGTTCAACTCTTTGTGACCCCATGATTTGCAGCACACCACGCCTCCCTGTCCATCACCAACTCCCGGAGTTCACTCAAACTCGGGTCCATTGAGTAGGTGATGCCATCCAGCCATCTCATCCTCTGTCGTCCCCTTCTCCTCTTGCCCCTAATCCCTCTCAGCATCAGGGTCTTTTCCAATGAGTCAACTTAGGCAGTAATTTGTCCATTTTGCCTTTTTTTTTTTTTTTTCCTGTCTCTCCTCAGAGAGCCAGCTTGTTGGATTTAGCTGCCAGATACACTTTTTTCCTTCTTAGTAATCCATTAATTTCTTTTTGTAATTGGAATATAATTGCTTTATAATGTTGTGTAAGTTTCTCCTGTACAATGAAGTAAATCAACTATATGAATACATGCATAGTTTCCCACTTGGACCTCCCTCCTGTCCACCCCACCATAATTCATTAATTTCTAATTGCATCTCTAATTTTCTATTTTCCTTGGGTTTAATTTCTTTTTTTTTTTTTTTTTTCAGACTTCTTGAGTTGGATACTTGTTTAATTTACTCATTCTTTAATTATATAGATAAGTTTTAAAGGTGTTATTTAAGGCTGAACATAGGTTTTGGCTATATATATAATATTTTCTCTGTATTCTCTGCAGTTTGAAATTGATTTCAGTGTCTTTAAGCCAAGAGTAATTTTGAGGGAGTTTTTAAATTCTACATGACTGAAGAAGAGTTGCTCTTTCTTTTGTAAATAACTTCCATTTTTCTAGCATCAGTTCAGTTCAGTGGCTCAGTCTTGTCCGACTCTTTCAGCACACCAGGCCTCCCTGTCCATCACCATCTCCCGGAGTTCACTCAGACTCACGTCCACCGAGTCCGTGATGCCATCCAGCCATCTCATCCTCTGTTGGCCCCTTCTCCTCCTGCCCCCAATCCCTCCCAGCATCAGGGTCTTTTCCAATGAGTCAGCTCTTGGCATGAGGTGGCCAGAGTACTGGAGTTTCAGCTTTAGCATCATGCCTTCCAAAGAACACCCAGGGATGATCTCCTTTAGAATGGACTGGTTGGATCTCCTTGCAGTCCAAGGGACTCTCAAGAGTCTTCTCCAGCGCCACAGCTCAAAAGCATAATTCTTTGGCACTCAGCTTTCTTCACAGTCCAACTCTCACATCCATACATGACCACTGGAAAAACCATAGCCTTGACTAGACGGACCTTTGTTGGCAAAGTAATGTCTCTACTTTTGAATATGCTATCTAGGTTGGTCATAACTTTTCTTACAAGGAGTAAGCATCTTTTAATTTCGTGGCTGCAGTCACCATCTGCAGTGATTTTGGAGCCCCCAAAAATAAAGTCTGACACTATTTCCACTGTTTCCCCATCTAGCATATAATCCAGTAAATATATTCTGTTGCTGTTTAGTTGCTAAGTGATGTCTGACCTTTTGCAACCCAATGGACTATAGCCCACCAGGCTCCTCTGTCTGTGGGATTTCCCAGGCTAGGATTACTGGAGTAGGTTGCCATTTCCTTCTCCAGGGTATCTTCCTGTCCCAAGGATCAAACCTGAGTCTCCTGTATGACAGGTAGATTCTTTACTCTGAGCCACCTGGGAAGCAGAAAATATATTCTATTTGCAATATGGGGAATCTTAAAATTTTCTCTGTGGTCTAATCTGTACAGTTTTTTTAAAGTGTGGGCACTTTAAAAAATGTTTTCTCAGCATATAATATGTACCTCTTAGTTCAGCTTCATCAGTTACTTTGTTTTTCTATCTCTTTTCCTTCATATTTTTTGTCTACTTATCTGTCCACGGAGTGACAAAGGTAAGTTAAAATCTGCTCTTTCTGTTGTGTTTTTTAGAGTTTGTACTTATTATTTTGTTGCAGTAACATTTAGGACGTAAAAACACTTAATAATTATATCATTATTGTGAGTTTGAACTTTTTGTCATTCTAAAGGGCATTTAATTAACACTTTCTGCCATTAGTTAACACTTTCTGGCATTTAATTAACACTTGTCCATTTATTAATATCTAATATCTAAATTCTAGTCTTTTTAAAAAGACAATTAGAATGCAGTTTTACTAGTTTTATGGTGTACAACATAGTAATTCCATATTTTAACACATTATGAAAAGATTACTAGAGTAAGACCAATCACTACAATACTGTTGACGATATTCCCTATGTGCACTTACATACCTGTGACTTTTCTTGTCTAAAAGCTGGAAGCTTAACCTCTAAATCCCCTTCATATATATCAGCTATACTGCACCCTCCTAAACTCTAGTTTTTATTAGCATTTATCTGGTATGTTTCTGGTATTTTTCTATCCTTTGCCATAATTCTTATCCTTTTCTCGTTCTTTTTTATGTGTGAATATGTTTCTCTTCTGATTATTTAGACAATTAGTTGTTGACCATATCATTTTATGTGGTATTTCATGCATCTGTTTAACAATTTTAGATGATGTCTGTTAACCTCTCATCTATAAAAGCTGAGAAAATGATCACTTCCTCCTACTCCTCCTATCCTCTTGGGGTTTTGTTAATTTTTTTTGTTTCATGCATTTATTTTAATGTGTCAAAACCTGTTTCTTGATTTATCTGTTTTACTCAGTGAATGCTGATTCCACTTAGAAAACAGGAAAGTTTACACTTAATGCTTTTTTAAATCTTAAAGGTTTAAAATGTATGGGAAAAACCACCACAATATTGTAAAGTAATTAGCCTCCAATTAAACATAATAATAATAAAGACTATGGTAAATTTAAAAAGACTTGGTAATTCAGTAGGACTTATCACCGAGGTACAGGGCTTCCCTGGTGGCTCAGATGGTAAAGCGTCTGCCTGCAATGCAGGAGAGACAGGTTCGATCCCTGGGTTGGTAAGATCTTCTGGAGAAGGAAACGGCAGCCCACTCCAATACTCTTGCCTGGAGAATCCCCCGGGCGGAGGAGCCTGGTAGGCTACAGTCCATGGGAGCGAGAAGAGTTGGACACAACTGAGCGACTTCACTTTCACTTTCACATTTACCTTAGGTGTTAACATATTCCCTTTGATTATTTAATGTTCTCTATTTAAGTGCTTTGGTGCCAACCACTAGGGCTTTACTGGAGTTTCCTCTTTTTATTTCTTGGTTGACTGCATTTTATCATCATGTAGTTTTTATCAAAAAGTGTTTTAAGTTTTTAAAATTTCTTTCATGTTTGAGACTCTTTGCCAATTACCATTACTTTATTGAAAAATATATTTGTTAGGTCGCAATTTTTTCTCCTCCATTTCTTGGTGTTGTTCCGTTATCTTTCAGCATTGAGTATTGGTAAATNCCAGGCCTCCCTGTCCATCACCATCTCCCGGAGTTCACTCAGACTCACGTCCACCGAGTCCGTGATGCCATCCAGCCATCTCATCCTCTGTTGGCCCCTTCTCCTCCTGCCCCCAATCCCTCCCAGCATCAGGGTCTTTTCCAATGAGTCAGCTCTTGGCATGAGGTGGCCAGAGTACTGGAGTTTCAGCTTTAGCATCATGCCTTCCAAAGAACACCCAGGGATGATCTCCTTTAGAATGGACTGGTTGGATCTCCTTGCAGTCCAAGGGACTCTCAAGAGTCTTCTCCAGCGCCACAGCTCAAAAGCATAATTCTTTGGCACTCAGCTTTCTTCACAGTCCAACTCTCACATCCATACATGACCACTGGAAAAACCATAGCCTTGACTAGACGGACCTTTGTTGGCAAAGTAATGTCTCTACTTTTGAATATGCTATCTAGGTTGGTCATAACTTTTCTTACAAGGAGTAAGCATCTTTTAATTTCGTGGCTGCAGTCACCATCTGCAGTGATTTTGGAGCCCCAAAAAATAAAGTCTGACACTATTTCCACTGTTTCCCCATCTAGCATATAATCCAGTAAATATAATCTGTTGCTGTTTAGTTGCTAAGTGATGTCTGACCTTTTGCAACCCAATGGACTATAGCCCACCAGGCTCCTCTGTCTGTGGGATTTCCCAGGCTAGGATTACTGGAGTAGGTTGCCATTTCCTTCTCCAGGGTATCTTCCTGTCCCAAGGATCAAACCTGAGTCTCCTGTATGACAGGTAGATTCTTTACTCTGAGCCACCTGGGAAGCAGAAAATATATTCTATTTGCAATATGGGGAATCTTAAAATTTTCTCTGTGGTCTAATCTGTACAGTTTTTTTAAAGTGTGGGCACTTTAAAAAATGTTTTCTCAGCATATAATATGTACCTCTTAGTTCAGCTTCATCAGTTACTTTGTTTTTCTATCTCTTTTCCTTCATATTTTTTGTCTACTTATCTGTCCACGGAGTGACAAAGGTAAGTTAAAATCTGCTCTTTCTGTTGTGTTTTTTAGAGTTTGTACTTATTATTTTGTTGCAGTAACATTTAGGACGTAAAAACACTTAATAATTATATCATTATTGTGAGTTTGAACTTTTTGTCATTCTAAAGGGCATTTAATTAACACTTTCTGCCATTAGTTAACACTTTCTGGCATTTAATTAACACTTGTCCATTTATTAATATCTAATATCTAAATTCTAGTCTTTTTAAAAAGACAATTAGAATGCAGTTTTACTAGTTTTATGGTGTACAACATAGTAATTCCATATTTTAACACATTATGAAAAGATTACTAGAGTAAGACCAATCACTACAATACTGTTGACGATATTCCCTATGTGCACTTACATACCTGTGACTTTTCTTATCTAAAAGCTGGAAGCTTAACCTCTAAATCCCCTTCATATATATCAGCTATACTGCACCCTCCTAAACTCTAGTTTTTATTAGCATTTATCTGGTATGTTTCTGGTATTTTTCTATCCTTTGCCATAATTCTTATCCTTTTCTCGTTCTTTTTTATGTGTGAATATGTTTCTCTTCTGATTATTTAGACAATTAGTTGTTGACCATATCATTTTATGTGGTATTTCATGCATCTGTTTAACAATTTTAGATGATGTCTGTTAACCTCTCATCTATAAAAGCTGAGAAAATGATCACTTCCTCCTACTCCTCCTATCCTCTTGGGGTTTTGTTAATTTTTTTTGTTTCATGCATTTATTTTAATGTGTCAAAACCTGTTTCTTGATTTATCTGTTTTACTCAGTGAATGCTGATTCCACTTAGAAAACAGGAAAGTTTACACTTAATGCTTTTTTAAATCTTAAAGGTTTAAAATGTATGGGAAAAACCACCACAATATTGTAAAGTAATTAGCCTCCAATTAAACATAATAATAATAAAGACTATGGTAAATTTANAACAGGAAAGTTTACACTTAATGCTTTTTTAAATCTTAAAGGTTTAAAATGTATGGGAAAAACCACCACAATATTGTAAAGTAATTAGCCTCCAATTAAAATAAACATAATAATAATAATAATAAAGACTATGGTAAATTTAAAAGACTTGGTAATTCAGTAGGACTTATCACTGAGGTACAGGGCTTCCCTGGTGGCTCAGATGGTAAAGCGTCTGCCTGCAATGCAGGAGACCCAGGTTCGATCCCTGGGTTGGTAAGATCTTCTGGAGAAGGAAACGGCAGCCCACTCCAATACTCTTGCCTGGAGAATCCCCCGGGCGGAGGAGCCTGGTAGGCTACAGTCCATGGGAGCGAGAAGAGTTGGACACAACTGAGCGACTTCACTTTCACTTTCACATTTACCTTAGGTGTTAACATATTCCCTTTGATTATTTAATGTTCTCTATTTAAGTGCTTTGGTGCCAACCACTAGGGCTTTACTGGAGTTTCCTCTTTTTATTTCTTGGTTGACTGCATTTTATCATCATGTAGTTTTTATCAAAAAGTGTTTTAAGTTTTTAAAATTTCTTTCATGTTTGAGACTCTTTGCCAATTACCATTACTTTATTGAAAAATATATTTGTTAGGTCGCAATTTTTTCTCCTCCATTTCTTGGTGTTGTTCCGTTATCTTTCAGCATTGAGTATTGGTAAATCTAGTTTATGTTAATCACTTAGTCATGGGGGTCACCAACTGTGTGACCCCATGGACTGTAGCCCTCCCAGCTCCTCTGCCTATGGAATTCCCCAGGCAAGAATCCTCAAGTGGTTAACCATTCCCTTCTCCAAGGGATCTTCTCGATCCAGGGATTGAACCTAGGTCTCCTGCATTTTGTGCAGATTCTTTACCATCTGAGCCACCATAAGTCCAGCCTAATTTTCTTGCCTTTACTTTTTCTGCAGGTTGCTAAAAAAATTCTGTCTTTATCCTTGAATTTTAGTAACTTAACCAATAATGTCCTGGAATCTGTTGTTAGTGTCAGCATTTCACTGAAATCTTTGTCTGCACATTTGACAAATGATTAATATGATCCTCTATTTTCGGTTCAGTTCAGTCACTCAGTCATGTCCAACTCTTTGCGACCCCATGAATTGCAGCACGCCAGGCCTCCCTGTCCATCACCAACTCCCAGAGTTCACCCAAACTCATGTCCATCAAGTTGGTGATGCTATCCAGCCATCTCATCCTCTGTCATCCCCTTCTCCTCCTGCCCCCAATCCCTCCCAGCATCAGTCTTTTCCAATGAGTCAACTCTTTGCATGAGGCAGCTGAAGTATTGGAGTTGTCAGCTTTAGCATCATGCCTTCCAAAGAACACCCAGGACTGATCTCCTTTAGAATGGACTGGTTGGATCTCCTTGCAGTCCAAGACACTCTCAATAGTCTTCTCCAACTCCACACATTTCAAAAGCATCAGTTCTTCCATACATGACCACTGGAAAACCCATAGCCTTGACTACATGGACCTTTGTTGGCAAAGTAATGTCTCTGCTTTTGAATATGCTGTCTAGCACCAATTACCCTTATATTGAATTCCCTTTGTTCTATATATTTATTATCTTTGTGATTGTTTTAATATTTGTTCTCTTTACTCTTTTGTCCCCTGTTACTGTTTCTTTGGCAGTAATTTGGTTTTCACCCATGTCCCAATATTTACTATTTATAATTCATTTATTAGTTTTATAGTAATGTTCAGTTTGCTTAATTAGCTCTGCAGTCTTCCTTTTCATTTCAACCCTGAGGTTTTAATTTTATTGTTTTTTTTATTTATTAAGTTCTCTATAACTCAAAATGTTGACAGTTGTATCTTCATTCCTTTAAATTAAGATTCTTCCAGCATGTTATTTTCTAAATAAATATTTTTTAAATAATAAAAATTTGATTCACAGCAAAACTGAGCAGAAAGTACAGAGTTCTCACATACTGTCTGTCCTTACACATACAAAATCTCCCTCTCGATATTTGCACCAGATGGATACATTTATTAAAAGCAGTGACTTAACAGTATCATTTAAAGTCCATCAGTTCAGTTTAGTCACTCAGTTGTGTGCAACTCTTTGCAGCCCCATGGACTACAGCATGCCAGGCCTCCCTGTCCATCACCAACTCCCAGAGTTTACTCAAACTTATATCCATCGAGTCGGTGATGCCATCCAGCCAACTCATCCTCTGCTGTCCCCTTCTCCTGCCTTCAGTCTTTCCCAGCATCAGGAAAGATGATGCTTTTCAAATGAGTCAGCTCTTCACATCAGGTAGCCAAAGTATTGGAGTTTCAGCTACAATATCAGTCCTTTCAATGAATATTCAGGACTGATTTCCTTTAGGATGGACTGGTTGGATCTCCTTGCAGTCCAAGGGACTCTCAAAGTCCATAAGAAATATTCACTCTATGTTCCACCCAAATGCAAAGATAACAATGCCTGGTTTGTTTTAGGTTTTTGTTGGGTTTTTTTTTTCCATTTCTTTAGGGCTTAGCATTGTCAGTTCCATTTCTAAGTCATCCTTTGATACTAAAACATGCAACAAGAGCTGTCTTAGTTTATTCACACCTTTTAAAATATTTCTATTTCTTCCCCCATGAGTTCTGCTTTGAGGATTGCTTATGGAGTAGTGTTTGGCTTTCTCTCTTGCATGTGTTCTGTTTTGTTGTGTTTATTTTTTTGGCCGCCCCATGTAAGGAACTTAGTTCCTCGGCCAGGTATTGAACCTAGGCCCCAGCAATGAAAGCACTGAGTCCTAACTACAGGACTGCCAGGGAGTTTCCAGACATGGGCTTTCTCTCTTCTGTTCCCTAATTCAGTGTGCTGTAGTAGTCATTGAGATAGATTCCCTTGGCACACCTTTAGGCTTCAGATTTCAAACCCACGATGTCTTCCTAGAGTCTTTGCCTGTGCAGAATTTGCTCTGGTTTTTTCCTGAAACTCTTCACCATCTCCTTTCAAGAACAGCTTTCTGTTTACCTGAATCAACAGAAGGTTTGGGGTGTGTGAAGCCACTTTGGGAAACTTGCATTGCGAGTTAACAGCAGTCTTTGATATTAATTTTCCCCTATTTCTTCCTCCTTCAAAAGATCTTTTTTGTTGTTTCTTTTATCTGCATGTTAGTCAAATCTCTTTATTATTAGAGATAATTAGATATGGATAATTGGAATTTTACTCTTCCCTACCTGTCTTC
>SJYW01012720.1:144735-172356 GCA_006410735.1 Raphicerus campestris
AAAAGACTTGGTAATTCAGTAGGACTTATCACTGAGGTACAGGGCTTCCCTGGTGGCTCAGATGGTAAAGCGTCTGCCTGCAATGCAGGAGACCCAGGTTCGATCCCTGGGTTGGTAAGATCTTCTGGAGAAGGAAACGGCAGCCCACTCCAATACTCTTGCCTGGAGAATCCCCCGGGCGGAGGAGCCTGGTAGGCTACAGTCCATGGGAGCGAGAAGAGTTGGACACAACTGAGCGACTTCACTTTCACTTTCACATTTACCTTAGGTGTTAACATATTCCCTTTGATTATTTAATGTTCTCTATTTAAGTGCTTTGGTGCCAACCACTAGGGCTTTACTGGAGTTTCCTCTTTTTATTTCTTGGTTGACTGCATTTTATCATCATGTAGTTTTTATCAAAAAGTGTTTTAAGTTTTTAAAATTTCTTTCATGTTTGAGACTCTTTGCCAATTACCATTACTTTATTGAAAAATATATTTGTTAGGTCGCAATTTTTTCTCCTCCATTTCTTGGTGTTGTTCCGTTATCTTTCAGCATTGAGTATTGGTAAATCTAGTTTATGTTAATCACTTAGTCATGGGGGTCACCAACTGTGTGACCCCATGGACTGTAGCCCTCCCAGCTCCTCTGCCTATGGAATTCCCCAGGCAAGAATCCTCAAGTGGTTAACCATTCCCTTCTCCAAGGGATCTTCTCGATCCAGGGATTGAACCTAGGTCTCCTGCATTTTGTGCAGATTCTTTACCATCTGAGCCACCATAAGTCCAGCCTAATTTTCTTGCCTTTACTTTTTCTGCAGGTTGCTAAAAAAATTCTGTCTTTATCCTTGAATTTTAGTAACTTAACCAATAATGTCCTGGAATCTGTTGTTAGTGTCATCATTTCACTGAAATCTTTGTCTGCACATTTGACAAATGATTAATATGATCCTCTATTTTCGGTTCAGTTCAGTCACTCAGTCATGTCCAACTCTTTGCGACCCCATGAATTGCAGCACGCCAGGCCTCCCTGTCCATCACCAACTCCCAGAGTTCACCCAAACTCATGTCCATCAAGTTGGTGATGCTATCCAGCCATCTCATCCTCTGTCATCCCCTTCTCCTCCTGCCCCCAATCCCTCCCAGCATCAGTCTTTTCCAATGAGTCAACTCTTTGCATGAGGCAGCTGAAGTATTGGAGTTGTCAGCTTTAGCATCATGCCTTCCAAAGAACACCCAGGACTGATCTCCTTTAGAATGGACTGGTTGGATCTCCTTGCAGTCCAAGACACTCTCAATAGTCTTCTCCAACTCCACACATTTCAAAAGCATCAGTTCTTCCATACATGACCACTGGAAAACCCATAGCCTTGACTACATGGACCTTTGTTGGCAAAGTAATGTCTCTGCTTTTGAATATGCTGTCTAGCACCAATTACCCTTATATTGAATTCCCTTTGTTCTATATATTTATTATCTTTGTGATTGTTTTAATATTTGTTCTCTTTACTCTTTTGTCCCCTGTTACTGTTTCTTTGGCAGTAATTTGGTTTTCACCCATGTCCCAATATTTACTATTTATAATTCATTTATTAGTTTTATAGTAATGTTCAGTTTGCTTAATTAGCTCTGCAGTCTTCCTTTTCATTTCAACCCTGAGGTTTTAATTTTATTGTTTTTTTTATTTATTAAGTTCTCTATAACTCAAAATGTTGACAGTTGTATCTTCATTCCTTTAAATTAAGATTCTTCCAGCATGTTATTTTCTAAATAAATATTTTTTAAATAATAAAAATTTGATTCACAGCAAAACTGAGCAGAAAGTACAGAGTTCTCACATACTGTCTGTCCTTAACACATACAAAATCTCCCTCTCGATATTTGCACCAGATGGATACATTTATTAAAAGCAGTGACTTAACAGTATCATTTAAAATCCATCAGTTCAGTTTAGTCACTCAGTTGTGTGCAACTCTTTGCAGCCCCATGGACTACAGCATGCCAGGCCTCCCTGTCCATCACCAACTCCCAGAGTTTACTCAAACTTATATCCATCGAGTCGGTGATGCCATCCAGCCAACTCATCCTCTGCTGTCCCCTTCTCCTGCCTTCAGTCTTTCCCAGCATCAGGAAAGATGATGCTTTTCAAATGAGTCAGCTCTTCACATCAGGTAGCCAAAGTATTGGAGTTTCAGCTACAATATCAGTCCTTTCAATGAATATTCAGGACTGATTTCCTTTAGGATGGACTGGTTGGATCTCCTTGCAGTCCAAGGGACTCTCAAAGTCCATAAGAAATATTCACTCTATGTTCCACCCAAATGCAAAGATAACAATGCCTGGTTTGTTTTAGGTTTTTGTTGGGTTTTTTTTTTCCATTTCTTTAGGGCTTAGCATTGTCAGTTCCATTTCTAAGTCATCCTTTGATACTAAAACATGCAACAAGAGCTGTCTTAGTTTATTCACACCTTTTAAAATATTTCTATTTCTTCCCCCATGAGTTCTGCTTTGAGGATTGCTTATGGAGTAGTGTTTGGCTTTCTCTCTTGCATGTGTTCTGTTTTGTTGTGTTTATTTTTTTGGCCGCCCCATGTAAGGAACTTAGTTCCTCGGCCAGGTATTGAACCTAGGCCCCAGCAATGAAAGCACTGAGTCCTAACTACAGGACTGCCAGGGAGTTTCCAGACATGGGCTTTCTCTCTTCTGTTCCCTAATTCAGTGTGCTGTAGTAGTCATTGAGATAGATTCCCTTGGCACACCTTTAGGCTTCAGATTTCAAACCCACGATGTCTTCCTAGAGTCTTTGCCTGTGCAGAATTTGCTCTGGTTTTTTCCTGAAACTCTTCACCATCTCCTTTCAAGAACAGCTTTCTGTTTACCTGAATCAACAGAAGGTTTGGGGTGTGTGAAGCCACTTTGGGAAACTTGCATTGCGAGTTAACAGCAGTCTTTGATATTAATTTTCCCCTATTTCTTCCTCCTTCAAAAGATCTTTTTTGTTGTTTCTTTTATCTGCATGTTAGTCAAATCTCTTTATTATTAGAGATAATTAGATATGGATAATTGGAATTTTACTCTTCCCTACCTGTCTTCTGCAGAGAGCCTTCAAAACTGATGAATTCTGTTTTCTTTTCCTTTCTCTTTTTGGATGAAAGGTGGTTATGTTTAGAAAAATTTCTTTACCTTGGGCTGCCTGCAACATGACTTGTTCTTACTCTCTGAGTTGGGAGAGTTCTGGTGAAATTTTTAGATTTTTTTTCCCCCCCACTCAACTGCCAACCCCTTCCTCATTTTCTTCTAAAGAGCCAGTTAGGGAACTGTAAATGGAGAGTTGCCCAAGCCCACTCACTTTCTTAGAAATACTCTTTCACTGGCCTTTTCCTCCATTTAATTGAAGCCATTTTATATTTGTTTGGGTGGTGGTAGTGTGCTTCATACATACTTCTTTAATCATAACCAAGTTTGGGGGGCAAGAGATCTTGACATTTGGCTTTGTACTATCACCTTAAGCAGAGAGTAACTTTTTTCTTGGTTTGCATGAAAGAAATTTGAAGTTCTTGTGAACTTGATCTTCAATTTTGTTTAGCCTTCAGATTGCTTACTTTGAATAAATCTAATAAGTCCTAACACCTGCCTTTAGTATTTACCACTACAGTGACTACAGCAAATAATATACTGCCTTCAAATTAGTTCTTCTTTTGTCCTAAATCTGTAGTGATGAGTAAAGAAAGCTATAGGTAAATTCTCTTGTAAGGTTTGATCTGACTTAAGAATTGCTCTGTAGAATAGAAATCTCCTTTAGATAGTACACATTTAGAATGGTATACCTGCTGTAAATTGCAGAAAGGCTTTTTTTTTTTTTTTTGCAAAAAGTGTTTTAATGTTTATTGTATATTTTATTTTTTAAATCTGTATTAAGCTAAGGAATATTTTATGAAAGAGAATGATCTGTCATGGATGAACCTCCGAAACATCATGCCAAGTGAAGGAAGCCAGACACAAAAAATTATGCATTATATGATGGCATTTGTATAAAATATCCAGAGTAGCAGATCCAGATAGATGAATGCAGGTTGGTGGTTGCCTGAGGCTTAGAGAATGAGAGAATGAGGAGAAACTGTATGATGGGCCGAGGGTTTTACTTTGGAATAATAGAAATGTTTTGAACTAGATAGAGGTGGCTGTTGTTCAGCATAATAGTACTAAATGCCACTGAAGTGTTCACTTTAAAATAGTTAACTTTATATTATGTGAATTTTATCTTTTTTTATTTAAAAAAAAATTATCTGTGAAATAATGAGATAGTCCCCAAAGAAGAGGCTGAGACGCCATAATTGTTTTTTTTGTTCATACAGCAGTTAAAATATGTGCTCCACATATCTTTTCACATATTTTATTTTTCAAGTGTTAGTCGCTTCGTTGTGTCCAAGTCTTTGCAGCCCCATGGACTGTATCTCCCAGGCTCCTCTGTTCATGGAATTCTCTAGGCAGGAATACTGGAGTGGGTAGCCTTTCCCTTCTCCAAGTGATCTTCCTGACCCAGGGATCAAACCCACTCTCCTGTATTGCAGCCAGATTCTTTACCATCTGAACCACCTGGAAAACCCTTTTTTTTTTTTTTTGAAAAGTATATTAGATTTTAGTGATGATGACTTGTAGTGAGAGAGCTCCTGTCTGTCAGTTTTAGAACCAGTGAGGAGATTCTAAATTATAAATGACACTGACATCACAGGGCAAGTAACTTTCTTTTTGCTTGTAGGAGTAAGTTACTACTGTTAAAGATGGGAAGGAAGAATATAATTGCTTACTTCACAGCAAATGATCTCAGAAGGCAGATAGTTGACTTAGTTTTACTGTGATTCAATATATGGACGTTGTGTTCCATAAATACTAATTTCTTTTTTGGTTCTTATTTAGTTTCTACCTTAATACATAAGTATAAATTACATATTCCCACTAGAGGTCAGTCAATAAGAAGGTTTTTAAAAAAGCATTGATTACCTTTAATATTTTTGTATCTTAACATACCTATATTCTGGGGGTTCCCAGGTGGTGCTAGTAGTTAAAAAAGCCCACCTGCCAAGGCAGGAAACTTAGGAGACTCAGGTTGAGTCCCTGGTTCAGAAAGATCTCCTGGAGGGAGGGCATGACAACCCACTCCAGTAATCTTGCCTGGAGAAGCCCATGGACAGAGGAGCCTGGTGGGCTACAGTCCTTAGCGTTGCAGAGTTGGACATGACTGATGGGCACTTAGTATGCACGCACCTGTGTTATAGCTGATTATTGAATATTTGTTTTTCCCTTAACATTCTCTAAAAGTACTTATAAATTTGAGGTATTTTTGGAATGGTGCATATTTTAAGACATCAATTTTGTATTTTAGTAACTTGTTAATTACAACCTTTGATTTCTTTAATTAGGATTATTTTCACATTTCTTTCCAAAAGTATTCTGATCATAGATACTTAAGTATTTTCTATATGCCAGNAAAATTATGCATTATATGATGGCATTTGTATAAAATATCCAGAGTAGCAGATCCAGATAGATGAATGCAGGTTGGTGGTTGCCTGAGGCTTAGAGAATGAGAGAATGAGGAGAAACTGTATGATGGGCCGAGGGTTTTACTTTGGAATAATAGAAATGTTTTGAACTAGATAGAGGTGGCTGTTGTTCAGCATAATAGTACTAAATGCCACTGAAGTGTTCACTTTAAAATAGTTAACTTTATATTATGTGAATTTTATCTTTTTTTATTAAAAAAAAAATTATCTGTGAAATAATGAGATAGTCCCCAAAGAAGAGGCTGAGACGCCATAATTGTTTTTTTTGTTCATACAGCAGTTAAAATATGTGCTCCACATATCTTTTCACATATTTTATTTTTCAAGTGTTAGTCGCTTCGTTGTGTCCAAGTCTTTGCAGCCCCATGGACTGTATCTCCCAGGCTCCTCTGTTCATGGAATTCTCTAGGCAGGAATACTGGAGTGGGTAGCCTTTCCCTTCTCCAAGTGATCTTCCTGACCCAGGGATCAAACCCACTCTCCTGTATTGCAGCCAGATTCTTTATCATCTGAACCACCTGGAAAACCCTTTTTTTTTTTTTTTGAAAAGTATATTAGATTTTAGTGATGATGACTTGTAGTGAGAGAGCTCCTGTCTGTCAGTTTTAGAACCAGTGAGGAGATTCTAAATTATAAATGACACTGACATCACAGAGCAAGTAACTTTCTTTTTGCTTGTAGGAGTAAGTTACTACTGTTAAAGATGGGAAGGAAGAATATAATTGCTTACTTCACAGCAAATGATCTCAGAAGGCAGATAGTTGACTTAGTTTTACTGTGATTCAATATATGGACGTTGTGTTCCATAAATACTAATTTCTTTTTTGGTTCTTATTTAGTTTCTACCTTAATACATAAGTATAAATTACATATTCCCACTAGAGGTCAGTCAATAAGAAGGTTTTTAAAAAAGCATTGATTACCTTTAATATTTTTGTATCTTAACATACCTATATTCTGGGGCTTCCCAGGTGGTGCTAGTAGTTAAAAAAGCCCACCTGCCAAGGCAGGAAACTTAGGAGACTCAGGTTGAGTCCCTGGTTCAGAAAGATCTCCTGGAGGGAGGGCATGACAACCCACTCCAGTAATCTTGCCTGGAGAAGCCCATGGACAGAGGAGCCTGGTGGGCTACAGTCCTTAGCGTTGCAGAGTTGGACATGACTGATGGGCACTTAGTATGCACGCACCTGTGTTATAGCTGATTATTGAATATTTGTTTTTCCCTTAACATTCTCTAAAAGTACTTATAAATTTGAGGTATTTTTGGAATGGTGCATATTTTAAGACATCAATTTTGTATTTTAGTAACTTGTTAATTACAACCTTTGATTTCTTTAATTAGGATTATTTTCACATTTCTTTCCAAAAGTATTCTGATCATAGATACTTAAGTATTTTCTATATGCCAGCCATTTATACTAGGCAAAGGGGTTCCATAAATGACAATTGACAATCCTTAATTTCAAAGATTTCATTATTTTGGACATCTTGAAATAATAATTGTCTGAACAGGAAAATTGTTTAATATGCATTCATAGAGTTGCCTAGATAACTGAAGCTGATGCCTTAAAATACTAAAAATTTTAGATGAAGACCCTTTAAGGGTCTTGTGTCTTGAACAACTTCCTACGTTCTTCAGCTGAATTAGACTGAACCATCTTCATTTTTTGTTGTTGTAATTTACATCTATCGTTATTAACACCTGTTTTTCTCAGATTTTTAAACTTCATGCCTCTAGCTGTCGTCTTTTTTTTTTAAGCTTTTTATGTGTACTCTCTCTTCAGATTCATATCTTTCTTATAATTTATTCCTAATTTGTTTGGAACTAAAACCTCCACATGTCCAATCTTTTAAGAGTTTTTCTTACTTAAAAGATCTGAGTAATGGCCTTGGGGTGAGTAGGTGGACGTAGTTTTTACTCTAAATCTATGAGTTTTTTAAGTACACAACTAAAAATGGATCCTCAGTATTTTAAACTTCATTGTCATTTTAAGGGTTTCATTCTAGTTTTAGTCTGTTTAGATTCTTTGAATTGTTACTGGTGACTTTTTAAAATTTGAGTAAGAGCTGCAACGTGGATAAACCTTAAACATAATGCTAAGTAAAAGAAACCAGACACAAAAAGTAACTTGTTATATGGTTCCATTTGTATGCAATATTTAGAAAATGCAAATCTATAGAAATAGAAAGTGGTTTATTGGTTGCCAGAGGCTGAGGAAAGAGAATGGAGAATGGCTACTAGTAGGTATGGAGTTTCTTTGGGGGTGATAAAATGTTCTGGAATTAGAGAATGGTTATGGTTGAACAACTTTGTAAATGTACTAAAACCCACTGAATTGTACATTATATCTTAATTTTTAGAATCTAAATGGAAGCAGATTTTTCTAATAAACTCTTGAAAACGCATTCTGGATCTAAATCCATACTTCTTTCTTTTCTTCATTGATTTTAACTCATTTTGAGTCTCAAGTGTAACTTACAATGAAAGTATAATTTATATTTTAAGGATAATAGAAGTACAGTTGTATGTTAAATGAAAATTTAGATAATTGTTCTTAAAGAAAAAATAAAAGTCATCTTTACTTGGTAGAATATGGTCTTGCTGTAACTCTTCAGTATTATTAGTATGTAGGCATTAAAGAACAAGTATATGTGAGCCCTAAATATCTAAAGAATTTTAAGGACTGTCATATTTTAATAGAAAAGGATAGCAGTAACTGAAAATCCAAAACAACCCATTAATCTATTTTTCTTCATTAAGCACACATTACAAAATAATTTTTAAGATATAAATTATATGTTGCCTTTTTTCATTAATTTTATATTACATGTAATTTTTATTTTCTGATTTTGTGAATTTTTCAATGCAATTCTTTCAGTCTTTAAAATTTTTTTGTTAATAATTTTCTTATTTTTATTTTTGGTTCTACTGGATCTTTGCTGTGTGGATTTTGCTGTAGTTGAGGCGAGCAGGGCCTTCTCTCCAGTTGTGATGCACAGGCTTCTCATTGCGATGGCTTTTCCTGTTGCAGAGCACAGGCTCCAGGGCACTCAGGCTTCAGCAGTTGTGGCCATGGGCTCAGTAGTTGCCACTCCCGGACTCTAGAACACAGTTTCAATAGTGTGGCACCGGGCTTAGTCGCTCTGCAGCATGAGGGGTCCTCCCGGACCAGGGATCAAACCATGTTCCCCACATTGGCAGGTGGATTCCTCACCACCAAGCAATTTTGTCATTCTGAAAATGAATAATTCCTTTGGACTGTAAGCTGTCAAACACATTTTTATGTTTTTGTTTTTAGGCGATGGAGTTACTAGTAGAGAAAGCAATCAGTAGTGCTTCTAGTCCTCAAAGCCCTGGAGATGCTCTGAGAAGAGTTTTTGAGTGCATTTCTTCAGGGATTATTCTTAAAGGTAAGTTTTACTTCATTTTTAATGTTTGTGTGTTTGATAGTTGAATGAGAATTACTCATTCTTCTACAAATGGTTGATGATGATGATTTATTCTGCCTATGGTGATTGTTGTAGGTAGTCCTGGACTTCTGGATCCTTGTGAGAAGGATCCCTTTGATACCTTGGCAACAATGACTGACCAGCAGCGTGAAGACATCACATCCAGTGCACAGGTACCATTGTGTTCCTAATCCCAGGGCTTTGTTTTATCACTTCCCTTACAGTTTTGGTTTTTTGTAGTTGTCCTCTAGAAGAAGTTACCATGTAGTGTTCATTATTCTGCTTCGTTAGTAAGTAAGCTCTTAGAGAGGATATAATTTAAACTATATTTCATTAATCTTCAATTTTATTATTCTAATTCTGTGTGTGTCCTGTATGAATATAAAAATACTGCAGTATTTTCAGGATCATTAAATCTAGTTATTGTTTGTTTCGGATCAGTAGAGCAACTATTCATGTCCTCTGGGTATACAGCTTTTTGGACTCCAGAAGTGTACTAAGAGGAGAAATGGCTACCAACTATAAACAATAACAGTCTAGTCTAAGGCAGTTGCACTCGTTGGACTTAAGATTTTATTCTGTTGTCTCTTCTGGCAAGGATAATTTGAAAGAGGTCAGGATTAAAATAAATTGTTAGGTTAAAAGTAACTTGAGGAAGAGTCAGTAATAATAGAACATTATGAATATTTTACAGACTCACAAGATTACCAGTTTGTGTGTATTAAACAAGTTTTGTTTTAATTTCTTTGGGTTTAATTTTCTAGGGAAGCTGACAGTTTACCCTGAGTGGCTGTTTTTTCTTCATTGGTACTTAATAAATTATTTTTTGGATAAGAAGCAGGGCATTTGAAAACTTAATAAAAGAGTTCTTAGTTGGAAGGAAGGAAACCTTTAATGTGACTTTGAAGAAAGTGGTCTGATTTTAGGAGGTAGTTAGAAATGTCCTTGTTAAAAGTAAAGAAGTGAAAAGTGTTAAAAGTCAGTGGAAAAAAGGGAACCTCATACACTGTTGGTGGGAATGCAAGTTGGTGCCGCCACTGTGGAGAACAGTATGGAGGTTCCTCAGAAAAACTATAGCTACATGACCCAACAATTTCTCCTAGGTGTATGGCCAGAAAACAAAACAAAAAACTTTAATTTTAAAAGATATACATACCCCAGTATTCACAGCAGTGTTATATAAAATGCCAAGATAAGGAAGCAACCTTAGAATCTATCAGCAGATGAATGGATAAAGAAGATGTGGTGTATATATACAATGGAATACTACTCAGCCATAAAAAAGAAAAGAATTTTTGCTATTTCCAATAATATGGATAGATTTGGAGGGCATTGTGCTAAGTGAAGTAAGTCAGAGAAGACAGATACTGTGTATCACTTAAGCTAAGTCACTTAAATTGTGTCTGACTCTTTGCAACCCCATGGACTATAGCCCACCATACTCCTCTGTCCATGGGATTCTCCAGAGAAGAATACTGTAATAGGTTGCCATGCCCTCCTCCAGAGAATCTTCCCAACTCAGGGATCAAACTGACGTCTCTTGATGTGTCCTGCATTGGCAGGCAGGTTCTTTACCACTAGTACCACCTAGGAAGCCCATCACTTTTATATGAAATGTAGAAAATACAGCAAACTAGTGAATATAACAAAAAAAATGAAGCAGACAGAAAAAACTAGTGGTTACCATTGGGGAGAGGGAGGTGGGAAGGAGCAGTATTGGGGTAGGGAATTAAAAGGTACAAACCATTGCATATAAAATAAGCTATAAGAATATATTTACAGCATAGGGAAATAGTCAATATATTGATAATAACTAAATTGTATATAACCTTTAAAAATTATGAGTCACTGTATTGGGCACCTGTTAACTATTTAATAATTGTACATCAACTATACTTTGATAAATAACAGTGAGGAGGTTATGTATACTGCATCATTCCATCTATATAACATTTGTGAACTAACAGAACAGATTAGAGATTCCTCGGAGTTAGGGATAGGGCCGAGGATAGATGTGGCTGGTAAGAGTCTTGCGGTGATAGTATAGTGCCTTGTGATGGTGGTTAATGCAGACCTGCACATTTGGTAAAGTTACATAGATCTGTATACATCACACATAAACCAAGTGTGTGTATAACTGGTGAAATCTGAATAAGCTCTATGGATTGGACCTAGGTCCATTTCAGTTTCTTTGTTGGTGGGCCATAGTGCCAATATTAATAATTTGCTTTTTTCTTTTGTCTGGGATTTTTCTTCTTTTCCTTGCATAATATTTACCTTTGTTTTTGTGTCTGTATTCTCTAGTGATCTTTTTCGAGTTGCTTCTACAAGATGTAGCTTTTGTCATTTATTCAGATGCCTTCCTATAAGTGTCCAATAGAGCAGCATATCTTTAAAAGGGCACATTTGTAAGGTTATATTCCCTCTCAAAAAAGGATTAAGTAAACCTTACATCTTCTTTGATGTTGTTTTTAAAATTCCAAGATGGCTTTGTATGGGAATAATTTCAGTATCATCAAATTTCATTTGCTTTTAAATTAATTTCCAATTGTACATTAGAAATGTCTCTTGTTAGAATTTAGAAGTACATGCAAATCACATGCAGAACAAGAGCTTACAGAGTGCTCATTCCAGCCTCAGATGCTACTGTAGTTTTCCTTACTGAAGTACTCTTCTATTTAGAAACTCCTAATTGGAGAAGGCAATGGCACCCCACTCCAGTACTCTTGCCTGGAAAATCCCACAGACGGAGGAGCCTGGAAGCCTGCAGCCCATGGGGTTGCTGAGGGTCGAACATGACTGAGCAACTTCACTTTCACATTTCACTTTCATGCATTGGAGAAGGAAATGGCAACCCACTCCAGTGTTCTTGCATGGAAATCCCAGGGACATGGGAGCCTGGTCTACAGTCACACAGAGTTGGACACGACTGACGCAACTTAGTAGTAGTAGTAGTATGAGAATAGGCTGATGATCAGTAGCAATGTTTCTGTAGTAAAAGTGTGCTACTATTCATTATTGTGGAGCAGATAACTTTGGATATTTTCTTTAAATGTAAAAGAAAACCTTATTCTGTTTATCTTTGGGAAATACCTTTTTTTAAGTAACTCTAAATAAATACTATATCCTATTACGATAAATAATTCCTAGTTTCTCCTCATAAATAGTAACATTATGCATAATTGCCAGAAAGTGGAAACATCCCAAGTGTCTATCAGTTGATGGATGGGTAGATAAACAGATGTGATATATTCGTACAGTGGAAAATTACTCAGCCATTGAAAGGAATGAAGTGCTGATATATGTACAAGGTAGATGAATCTTGAAAACCTTATGCTAAGTGGAAGAAGCCAGATACAAAAAGTCATATTGTATGATTTTATTTATATAAAATGTCCATAATAGGCAAATCTATCAAGTTACAAAAATAGATTAGTAGTTGCAAGGGCCTCAGGGTAAAGGGACTGAGAAATGACTGCTGTTGGGCCATGGGGTTTTGGGGTAAGGGGAGGCTGGAACATTGGAAAGTTGATGAAAATGTTCTGGGATTAGAGAGTAGTTACTGTTGAAAAATTGTAAGTATACCAAAAAAAAGCAACAACTGAATTGTACACTTAAATCTTATATGGAATTATATATCAAGAACTAGTCTAAACAGTTCTATTGGAGGTTTAACCATATAGTGAAAGTTGCCTTTTAATCAAATGACTGTAGAATCTCCTTAAATATCCCTCAGAATATTGGGAAACTATGTCTCAAAATATCTTAGGACACATGAGGTCTTGTGACATTGATGCCTAATGTGTTCCTATATATATACATAGCCACAGAAGTGAAAAATCTTTTTTTAGTTCACTAAGTAACAAGTTGAAGTATAATCCTCATTTTGTAAACCTGGGGAGGTATGTGTTGGGAGGCACTTGTGCCTGAGGATGAGCACATGGGCATCCATAGGAAAAGTTGCAAGATATGTGAATGTGAACCAAAGAGAGGTTCATTTGATGAGTGAGATGCTTTTTTCTTTGCTGTATACTGTCTTAGAATTTTTTAATGAGCATAATAATTTTGTTGAATTTTTTTTAAACTTACATTAAAAAAAATAGCATGCACACAGAAAAGCCTGAAAATAAAAACTTTAGAACATACAGAGTCTTTCATTTGTGAACCTTAATATTTATTGTTTAAGGTGTTTCTTTCATTAAACATGCTTTTTTATATTCTTATGTTGGGCTATAAACCTAATAAGAATTAATATTGGTTCTTTAATTTGACTAAATTTTCTTTTTGTTGCAGTTTGCATTGCGACTCCTTGCATTCCGCCAGATACACAAAGTTCTAGGCATGGATCCACTACCACAGATGAACCAGCGTTTTAACATCCACAACAACAGAAAACGAAGAAGGGATAGTGATGGAGTTGATGGATTTGAAGCTGAGGGGAAAAAAGACAAAAAAGATTATGATAACTTTTAAAAAGTTTCTGTAAATCTACAGTGTTAAAAAAACAACGGGTGCCCATTCGTTGGCTGTTCTTCATTCATAATGATGTCTACTTCGAAAAAATTATTGAGAATTTAAAGAATTTCATGGAAGAACCAAGTTTTTCTATGATACTAAAATCTTAATGTACAGTGTTAGGTATTATATGAATGGAAAGACACCCCACCCCCACAAAATTGTGCTCCAGTTTGGGGAATTACAATGGTTCTGATTCTTTTCCCATTATTTTGGTTTTTATTTACTGGTTGCCCTAGCTCCCCCTATATTTGTGTCTTTTATTAACTAGTCCTATTAAATCTTTACTGTATTTAATGCAGTATTTGTGCTTCAGTTACTATGTGTATTTTGATATTTTTATTTAGAGTTTTGTTTGCTGTTTGATACTAGTTGTACTTTGTGTTACAGATATCCTTTACGCCTTCTTAATATTTTACAGCAGTACGTTTTTTTGTAACGTGAGACTGCAGAATTTTTTCCTTTTGTTATTCTTTATGTGATGGATTACAACACAGAAAGTTATCCTGCCATTTAAGTGCTCAGAACTAAATGTTTCTGCAGATCTTGTGGCATTTGTCTCTCTAGTGTGATATATAAAGGTGTAATTAAGACAGATTTCTGTTAATCTAATCAAGTTTGCTGTTAGTTGTGCATTAGCAGTATAAAAGCTAATATATAATACATGGTCTTGCAACAGTTTTAAAGCCTCTGCATAATTGATAATAAAAATGCATGACATTTTTGTTTTTAATAGACTTTTAAAATTATAATTTTAGGTTTGACACGTAGATCTTTGTACAGTTGACTTTTTGACATAGCAAGGCCAAAAATAACTTTCTGAATATTTTTTTCTTCTGCATAAGTGGAAAGGGCATTTTTCATATGTAAGTGGGCTAACCAATATTTTCAAAGAACTTTATCATTGTGCAACTAACAACAATAACTAGCCCTTAATTATGAAGACAGTTCCTTATTGGTGTGTGTGTGAGATTACTCTAGCAACTATTACAGTATAACAGTTGAATGAACCCTCCCCCTGCCCCTACACCCCATCACCCAGATAATTTACAGTTCTATTAACAGTGAGATTGATAAAGTATTACTGAAAAAAAAATTAAGATTATCTAAGAAAAAAACCAGAAATTTATTTGGTGTGGCCATCTTAAATGCTTATGTGTCCTACAAAAAGCTAAATATTCTAGCAGTGGTGTAATGAAAAGTTACATCTTACTGTTAATATGTATGCTCTGGTATACAGATGTCATTTTGTTGTCACAGCACTACAGTGAAATACACAAATAAAAACTTAAATTCATATAATGGCTTAAATGTATTATATGTTAGACTTTACATAAGTACTTCTGCTTTGAAATGACTTAATGTTTCCATAAAACCATATTTAAATTTATTGGGTACTTATATCTTGTTATTCCTGACAAATGATACTTCCTGGGTGCATAATTTCCAGAAAAGTGTATAATTCAGTACCATANCCCCACTCCAGTACTCTTGCCTGGAAAATCCCACAGACGGAGGAGCCTGGAAGCCTGCAGCCCATGGGGTTGCTGAGGGTCGAACATGACTGAGCAACTTCACTTTCACATTTCACTTTCATGCATTGGAGAAGGAAATGGCAACCCACTCCAGTGTTCTTGCATGGAAATCCCAGGGACATGGGAGCCTGGTCTACAGTCACACAGAGTTGGACACGACTGACGCAACTTAGTAGTAGTAGTAGTATGAGAATAGGCTGATGATCAGTAGCAATATTTCTGTAGTAAAAGTGTGCTACTATTCATTATTGTGGAGCAGATAACTTTGGATATTTTCTTTAAATGTAAAAGAAAACCTTATTCTGTTTATCTTTGGGAAATACCTTTTTTTAAGTAACTCTGAATAAATACTATATCCTATTATGATAAATAATTCCTAGTTTCTCCTCATAAATAGTAACATTATGCATAATTGCCAGAAAGTGGAAACATCCCAAGTGTCTATCAGTTGATGGATGGGTAGATAAACAGATGTGATATATTCGTACAGTGGAAAATTACTCAGCCATTGAAAGGAATGAAGTGCTGATATATGTACAAGGTAGATGAATCTTGAAAACCTTATGCTAAGTGGAAGAAGCCAGATACAAAAAGTCATATTGTATGATTTTATTTATATAAAATGTCCATAATAGGCAAATCTATCAAGTTACAAAAATAGATTAGTAGTTGCAAGGGCCTCAGGGTAAAGGGACTGAGAAATGACTGCTGTTGGGCCATGGGGTTTTGGGGTAAGGGGAGGCTGGAACATTGGAAAGTTGATGAAAATGTTCTGGGATTAGAGAGTAGTTACTGTTGAAAAATTGTAAGTATACCAAAAAAAAGCAACAACTGAATTGTACACTTAAATCTTATATGGAATTATATATCAAGAACTAGTCTAAACAGTTCTATTGGAGGTTTAACCATATAGTGAAAGTTGCCTTTTAATCAAATGACTGTAGAATCTCCTTAAATATCCCTCAGAATATTGGGAAACTATGTCTCAAAATATCTTAGGACACATGAGGTCTTGTGACATTGATGCCTAATGTGTTCCTATATATATACATAGCCACAGAAGTGAAAAATCTTTTTTTAGTTCACTAAGTAACAAGTTGAAGTATAATCCTCATTTTGTAAACCTGGGGAGGTATGTGTTGGGAGGCACTTGTGCCTGAGGATGAGCACATGGGCATCCATAGGAAAAGTTGCAAGATATGTGAATGTGAACCAAAGAGAGGTTCATTTGATGAGTGAGATGCTTTTTTCTTTGCTGTATACTGTCTTAGAATTTTTTAATGAGCATAATAATTTTGTTGAATTTTTTTTAAACTTACATTAAAAAAAATAGCATGCACACAGAAAAGCCTGAAAATAAAAACTTTAGAACATACAGAGTCTTTCATTTGTGAACCTTAATATTTATTGTTTAAGGTGTTTCTTTCATTAAACATGCTTTTTTATATTCTTATGTTGGGCTATAAACCTAATAAGAATTAATATTGGTTCTTTAATTTGACTAAATTTTCTTTTTGTTGCAGTTTGCATTGCGACTCCTTGCATTCCGCCAGATACACAAAGTTCTAGGCATGGATCCACTACCACAGATGAACCAGCGTTTTAACATCCACAACAACAGAAAACGAAGAAGGGATAGTGATGGAGTTGATGGATTTGAAGCTGAGGGGAAAAAAGACAAAAAAGATTATGATAACTTTTAAAAAGTTTCTGTAAATCTACAGTGTTAAAAAAACAACAGGTGCCCATTCGTTGGCTGTTCTTCATTCATAATGATGTCTACTTCGAAAAAATTATTGAGAATTTAAAGAATTTCATGGAAGAACCAAGTTTTTCTATGATACTAAAATCTTAATGTACAGTGTTAGGTATTATATGAATGGAAAGACACCCCACCCCCACAAAATTGTGCTCCAGTTTGGGGAATTACAATGGTTCTGATTCTTTTCCCATTATTTTGGTTTTTATTTACTGGTTGCCCTAGCTCCCCCTATATTTGTGTCTTTTATTAACTAGTCCTATTAAATCTTTACTGTATTTAATGCAGTATTTGTGCTTCAGTTACTATGTGTATTTTGATATTTTTATTTAGAGTTTTGTTTGCTGTTTGATACTAGTTGTACTTTGTGTTACAGATATCCTTTACGCCTTCTTAATATTTTACAGCAGTACGTTTTTTTGTAACGTGAGACTGCAGAATTTTTTCCTTTTGTTATTCTTTATGTGATGGATTACAACACAGAAAGTTATCCTGCCATTTAAGTGCTCAGAACTAAATGTTTCTGCAGATCTTGTGGCATTTGTCTCTCTAGTGTGATATATAAAGGTGTAATTAAGGCAGATTTCTGTTAATCTAATCAAGTTTGCTGTTAGTTGTGCATTAGCAGTATAAAAGCTAATATATAATACATGGTCTTGCAACAGTTTTAAAGCCTCTGCATAATTGATAATAAAAATGCATGACATTTTTGTTTTTAATAGACTTTTAAAATTATAATTTTAGGTTTGACACGTAGATCTTTGTACAGTTGACTTTTTGACATAGCAAGGCCAAAAATAACTTTCTGAATATTTTTTTCTTCTGCATAAGTGGAAAGGGCATTTTTCATATGTAAGTGGGCTAACCAATATTTTCAAAGAACTTTATCATTGTGCAACTAACAACAATAACTAGCCCTTAATTATGAAGACAGTTCCTTATTGGTGTGTGTGTGAGATTACTCTAGCAACTATTACAGTATAACAGTTGAATGAACCCTCCCCCTGCCCCTACACCCCATCACCCAGATAATTTACAGTTCTATTAACAGTGAGATTGATAAAGTATTACTGAAAAAAAAATTAAGATTATCTAAGAAAAAAACCAGAAATTTATTTGGTGTGGCCATCTTAAATGCTTATGTGTCCTACAAAAAGCTAAATATTCTAGCAGTGGTGTAATGAAAAGTTACATCTTACTGTTAATATGTATGCTCTGGTATACAGATGTCATTTTGTTGTCACAGCACTACAGTGAAATACACAAATAAAAACTTAAATTCATATAATGGCTTAAATGTATTATATGTTAGAATTTACATAAGTACTTCTGCTTTGAAATGACTTAATGTTTCCATAAAACCATATTTAAATTTATTGGGTACTTATATCTTGTTAGTCCTGACAAATGATACTTCCTGGGTGCATAATTTCCAGAAAAGTGTATAATTCAGTACCATATTGGTTCAGTTTCTTTCTTGGGCACAGTCTTCCCCCAGACTCTTAGAGGAACAAGAGACTTGGGCTTTTCTTCTGAATTTGTGATACACTATCTTTGTATCTTGGGAAAGTGTCTTTTTTGTCTTTTTTTTTTTTAATCTTTCCAGGTCTCATTTTACTCTTGAATACTTAGTCACCCAGTGAAAACTTTGGAATTATGTTTCTCACAGTTCTCTTACTTAGAAGAAAAAACTGATTATTTATCATGCACTAATGATAATTATCATGCTAGATCTTTTATATGTTTTCCTGTTTAAAACTATCATAACAGTAAGTGATGGTACTATATTACTTATTTTCCAGATGAGGAAACTGAAGCCCAGAGTAGCTAACCAAAGCTAGTACATTAATTTAGAAACTGGATTGAAATTGATAGATATCAAAAGTTTATGCTCAGCAAAGCTGAGTCTGCTCCTTTCATCTTGCAATTAATTATCTTCTAAAAATGTTTTCAACCCAAATTCCCAATTTTTGCATTTAGTTTTGGGTGTCTTCATCCAGATACACAAATGATAGCACTTAAATTCTTTTTCAGTATTTTTTTCAGTACTATTTATTTTTTGCATGGCTTAATTGTTTTCATAGCTTTAGCTAGATCTGCATTAACTATCTTATATGAAATAAGGCTGACTTCAGTATCTCTTAGTATCTTTTCTTCTGCTTTGACAATTTTTAAAACTGTAAACACTCTAGTCAGGCATTGGTTCTCACCATGCTAATGCGTTCTTGAACCAGTTGTTTTGGCAGCTGATTTATTCTCTGCATCTCAGACTAGCTCTCCCTGTTATTATAGTGCATGCTTATGTTCCAGTAATGGTAACCCAGATAAACTGATTCTCTCACCCACTCCCTAGTTACATGATATACATTCCAAATTAGATTTCTGTCTTCACCACTATCATTTCTTTGATGTCTTTGAATAAGCTGGTATCAAAAATGCAAACTTGCTATAAGAAAGGATCTCTGATTTTATTGTTAATGGTATTTTAAGTCATTCTTTTCCTGCTTATTGACAAAAGAGCATAATAAGCCTTTTGTTTGGTCATGCTGTTACGTTGTCAGTATAAGTTGTGAATTTAAGTTATAAATAGTTAATTTAATGGATTCACTTTTTTTTTTAAACTGAATTTGGCAGAGCTATCTTAAATTTTTCCCAATAAAGGGCAAATTTTATAGTGTTATAGATAATAAAGCAGTGATCTCAAATTTGTTCATGAGAGTCATCTGGGGACCATTCTAAACATTAACATGTCTAAGCCCTAGTTCCAAAGATTCTGACTGAGAAGAGCCAGAATAAGCCTGAGAATGTGCATTTTAAGATGACTTTCTCTTAGTTATTTGTTTGAACAGATTGTTCATAACATGTTGTAAAGGTCAAAAAGTGTAAAGGAGTATACAGCATAAAACAAAATATCTTCTGCCTCCCCTTATTTTCCAATTACATGGCTCCCCTTTCTAGAGGCAGTGTTAAATCCATTTGTGTATTCACACATGGTCTGTGCACTTACGTGTGCACCCCACTTGTCTCTCTACAGATGATTGCATATTGTGTACATTGTTCTGCACTTTTTCTCATTTAGTATATCTTGGAGTCTTGGAGATTGTTGTGGGTAAGTCCACATAGGGAAACTGCATCTTTAATAACAAGTACTATAGGACCATCTCCAAGTAATGTTTTTCTTCAGTTACAGTTGATTGTGATGCAAGTTATACATGGATCATGCTTTAATAAGCATGCTCTACAATTTATTTAAATTTAATATCAAAGGTGTTTTATGATATAGCAATGTTACCTGTAATATTCAGCAAATCAATATCCCTATTCAATAAACAGTTATTATTGATTAGTTGTCATCTAGGTAATTTTCCTTTATCTTGCTTAGTGTAATAATATTAGATGTAAAAACAAAATAGGAAACAGCTAACTTAAAAGCTTGAGTAGTTTTTCTGAACAATACTTAAGCTGGTTCCATGGTAAATATAAAGCTATATCCTAACGTAGTCCCAAGTAAATATATGGTACTAGAGTCGGGGTCTTCAGTTTAGAAAGGACTGATCAGTTGGTAACCTCATGTGAAATACTCTTAAAAATCAAGTAGTCTGTTGAATGAAAGTATGAAAAGGCAGTTAAGTCTGATCCCAAGTAATCATTCTTAAAGTACACAAAGATTAGCTCAGATGCAGAAAGGCAAATGCAGAGGACATACCTAAGGCTTAGATCAGTATGGACCCTATATTAAATAAATACAGGATAGTGCAGTATGACAGGTTCTTGATGAGAAAAAGTCCAGGGTGTTGTAATTTACCTTGCACTTTGCCATAAGCTGTTTAAAGGGAAGTTATATCTCAGTGTATTATAATGTAGCCAGAAACAGAAGGCTTGCCTTTTACTAATGCACAATGTGGAGGGCTGGAGGGAAGTTAAAACCTGCATGACTGGGACCTCCTTGGTGGTCCAGTNTGAAAATAAAAACTTTAGAACATACAGAGTCTTTCATTTGTGAACCTTAATATTTATTGTTTAAGGTGTTTCTTTCATTAAACATGCTTTTTTATATTCTTATGTTGGGCTATAAACCTAATAAGAATTAATATTGGTTCTTTAATTTGACTAAATTTTCTTTTTGTTGCAGTTTGCATTGCGACTCCTTGCATTCCGCCAGATACACAAAGTTCTAGGCATGGATCCACTACCACAGATGAACCAGCGTTTTAACATCCACAACAACAGAAAACGAAGAAGGGATAGTGATGGAGTTGATGGATTTGAAGCTGAGGGGAAAAAAGACAAAAAAGATTATGATAACTTTTAAAAAGTTTCTGTAAATCTACAGTGTTAAAAAAACAACAGGTGCCCATTCGTTGGCTGTTCTTCATTCATAATGATGTCTACTTCGAAAAAATTATTGAGAATTTAAAGAATTTCATGGAAGAACCAAGTTTTTCTATGATACTAAAATCTTAATGTACAGTGTTAGGTATTATATGAATGGAAAGACACCCCACCCCCACAAAATTGTGCTCCAGTTTGGGGAATTACAATGGTTCTGATTCTTTTCCCATTATTTTGGTTTTTATTTACTGGTTGCCCTAGCTCCCCCTATATTTGTGTCTTTTATTAACTAGTCCTATTAAATCTTTACTGTATTTAATGCAGTATTTGTGCTTCAGTTACTATGTGTATTTTGATATTTTTATTTAGAGTTTTGTTTGCTGTTTGATACTAGTTGTACTTTGTGTTACAGATATCCTTTACGCCTTCTTAATATTTTACAGCAGTACGTTTTTTTGTAACGTGAGACTGCAGAATTTTTTCCTTTTGTTATTCTTTATGTGATGGATTACAACACAGAAAGTTATCCTGCCATTTAAGTGCTCAGAACTAAATGTTTCTGCAGATCTTGTGGCATTTGTCTCTCTAGTGTGATATATAAAGGTGTAATTAAGGCAGATTTCTGTTAATCTAATCAAGTTTGCTGTTAGTTGTGCATTAGCAGTATAAAAGCTAATATATAATACATGGTCTTGCAACAGTTTTAAAGCCTCTGCATAATTGATAATAAAAATGCATGACATTTTTGTTTTTAATAGACTTTTAAAATTATAATTTTAGGTTTGACACGTAGATCTTTGTACAGTTGACTTTTTGACATAGCAAGGCCAAAAATAACTTTCTGAATATTTTTTTCTTCTGCATAAGTGGAAAGGGCATTTTTCATATGTAAGTGGGCTAACCAATATTTTCAAAGAACTTTATCATTGTGCAACTAACAACAATAACTAGCCCTTAATTATGAAGACAGTTCCTTATTGGTGTGTGTGTGAGATTACTCTAGCAACTATTACAGTATAACAGTTGAATGAACCCTCCCCCTGCCCCTACACCCCATCACCCAGATAATTTACAGTTCTATTAACAGTGAGATTGATAAAGTATTACTGAAAAAAAAATTAAGATTATCTAAGAAAAAAACCAGAAATTTATTTGGTGTGGCCATCTTAAATGCTTATGTGTCCTACAAAAAGCTAAATATTCTAGCAGTGGTGTAATGAAAAGTTACATCTTACTGTTAATATGTATGCTCTGGTATACAGATGTCATTTTGTTGTCACAGCACTACAGTGAAATACACAAATAAAAACTTAAATTCATATAATGGCTTAAATGTATTATATGTTAGAATTTACATAAGTACTTCTGCTTTGAAATGACTTAATGTTTCCATAAAACCATATTTAAATTTATTGGGTACTTATATCTTGTTAGTCCTGACAAATGATACTTCCTGGGTGCATAATTTCCAGAAAAGTGTATAATTCAGTACCATATTGGTTCAGTTTCTTTCTTGGGCACAGTCTTCCCCCAGACTCTTAGAGGAACAAGAGACTTGGGCTTTTCTTCTGAATTTGTGATACACTATCTTTGTATCTTGGGCAAGTGTCTTTTTTTTCTTTTTTTTTTTTTAATCTTTCCAGGTCTCATTTTACTCTTGAATACTTAGTCACCCAGTGAAAACTTTGGAATTATGTTTCTCACAGTTCTCTTACTTAGAAGAAAAAACTGATTATTTATCATGCACTAATGATAATTATCATGCTAGATCTTTTATATGTTTTCCTGTTTAAAACTATCATAACAGTAAGTGATGGTACTATATTACTTATTTTCCAGATGAGGAAACTGAAGCCCAGAGTAGCTAACCAAAGCTAGTACATTAATTTAGAAACTGGATTGAAATTGATAGATATCAAAAGTTTATGCTCAGCAAAGCTGAGTCTGCTCCTTTCATCTTGCAATTAATTATCTTCTAAAAATGTTTTCAACCCAAATTCCCAATTTTTGCATTTAGTTTTGGGTGTCTTCATCCAGATACACAAATGATAGCATTTAAATTCTTTTTCAGTATTTTTTTCAGTACTATTTATTTTTTGCATGGCTTAATTGTTTTCATAGCTTTAGCTAGATCTGCATTAACTATCTTATATGAAATAAGGCTGACTTCAGTATCTCTTAGTATCTTTTCTTCTGCTTTGACAATTTTTAAAACTGTAGACACTCTAGTCAGGCATTGGTTCTCACCATGCTAATGCGTTCTTGAACCAGTTGTTTTGGCAGCTGATTTATTCTCTGCATCTCAGACTAGCTCTCCCTGTTATTATAGTGCATGCTTATGTTCCAGTAATGGTAACCCAGATAAACTGATTCTCTCACCCACTCCCTAGTTACATGATATACATTCCAAATTAGATTTCTGTCTTCACCACTATCATTTCTTTGATGTCTTTGAATAAGCTGGTATCAAAAATGCAAACTTGCTATAAGAAAGGATCTCTGATTTTATTGTTAATGGTATTTTAAGTCATTCTTTTCCTGCTTATTGACCAAAGAGCATAATAAGCCTTTTGTTTGGTCATGCTGTTACGTTGTCAGTATAAGTTGTGAATTTAAGTTATAAATAGTTAATTTAATGGATTCACTTTTTTTTTTTTAACTGAATTTGGCAGAGCTATCTTAAATTTTTCCCAATAAAGGGCAAATTTTATAGTGTTATAGATAATAAAGCAGTGATCTCAAATTTGTTCATGAGAGTCATCTGGGGACCATTCTAAACATTAACATGTCTAAGCCCTAGTTCCAAAGATTCTGACTGAGAAGAGCCAGAATAAGCCTGAGAATGTGCATTTTAAGATGACTTTCTCTTAGTTATTTGTTTGAACAGATTGTTCATAACATGTTGTAAAGGTCAAAAAGTGTAAAGGAGTATACAGCATAAAACAAAATATCTTCTGCCTCCCCTTATTTTCCAATTACATGGCTCCCCTTTCTAGAGGCAGTGTTAAATCCATTTGTGTATTCACACATGGTCTGTGCACTTACGTGTGCACCCCACTTGTCTCTCTACAGATGATTGCATATTGTGTACATTGTTCTGCACTTTTTCTCATTTAGTATATCTTGGAGTCTTGGAGATTGTTGTGGGTAAGTCCACATAGGGAAACTGCATCTTTAATAACAAGTACTATAGGACCATCTCCAAGTAATGTTTTTCTTCAGTTACAGTTGATTGTGATGCAAGTTATACATGGATCATGCTTTAATAAGCATGCTCTACAATTTATTTAAATTTAATATCAAAGGTGTTTTATGATATAGCAATGTTACCTGTAATATTCAGCAAATCAATATCCCTATTCAATAAACAGTTATTATTGATTAGTTGTCATCTAGGTAATTTTCCTTTATCTTGCTTAGTGTAATAATATTAGATGTAAAAACAAAATAGGAAACAGCTAACTTAAAAGCTTGAGTAGTTTTTCTGAACAATACTTAAGCTGGTTCCATGGTAAATATAAAGCTATATCCTAACGTAGTCCCAAGTAAATATATGGTACTAGAGTCGGGGTCTTCAGTTTAGAAAGGACTGATCAGTTGGTAACCTCATGTGAAATACTCTTAAAAATCAAGTAGTCTGTTGAATGAAAGTATGAAAAGGCAGTTAAGTCTGATCCCAAGTAATCATTCTTAAAGTACACAAAGATTAGCTCAGATGCAGAAAGGCAAATGCAGAGGACATACCTAAGGCTTAGATCAGTATGGACCCTATATTAAATAAATACAGGATAGTGCAGTATGACAGGTTCTTGATGAGAAAAAGTCCAGGGTGTTGTAATTTACCTTGCACTTTGCCATAAGCTGTTTAAAGGGAAGTTATATCTCAGTGTATTATAATGTAGCCAGAAACAGAAGGCTTGCCTTTTACTAATGGACAATGTGGAGGGCTGGAGGGAAGTTAAAACCTGCATGACTGGGACCTCCTTGGTGGTCCATTGGCTAAGACTCCATGCTCTAAATGCAGGGGGGCATGGCTTCGATTCCTGGTCAGGTCCCACATGCTGCAAGTAAGAGTTTGCATGCCACAACTAAGACCTGGCACAACCAATAAATACCAAAAAAATTTTTTAATTGCATTACCAACCACAACTAATTTTAGTGAGAGAGTTCTGCAAGCCTTTATAGGCAAGATTCTCTGTACATGAGTCTGCCACAGATCCTGCTTCATGAAGCTTACATTCTAACACATGACTATGGAGAAAATTAAACTGCAACTTAGAGAGTTGTAGAACAGAGAATCACAAACATAACTTCCAGAAAATCCTGTGCAGTCCAACTAACTAAGGTGCCCACACTCCTTGGAGCTCGAGGCAGGCCAGCTTTCCTCAAATTTTGATGTGTGAATAAGTCTGGTTAAAATACGGATTCTCTTGGCTGGGAGGAGTCTGCAGTAGGGCTATTCCAGAGATGCTAAGGCTGCCCAGTAGAGGCCCACACTTGGGGTGGGAGGTGCCAGACTAAATATAAGATGAAGCCTCAGGGGACACAACACAGTAATTGCTTGATGTTAACTTTTTAGATGTTACGGAATATATAATTGGATAATGTGCTCTGGGCATTAATTTTAATGTGGTACTCAGAGTGACCAAGATAGTGAATTTGTTCAAAAGTATGGTATGTATTTGGAACCACAGAAGAGGAATAAAAGATGGCATGGGGGGAGAATGGATTCTAAGTACCATCTGATATGAATACCTACAGGGGAAAAAGTTGAAATGGCTTTTTTAAAACAACTGCAACAATAAAATGGATAGGATCACTTGCAAAGAAGTTGTTGACCACGTTCAAAATTAAACACCTTTCTCAGTATCAAAAAAAAAATCCATTCAAAAAAATGAGTGGAAGATCTAAGTAGACATTTCTCCAAAGAAGACACACAGATGGCCAAAAAGCACTTGAAAAGATAACGTCACTAATTAGAGAAATGGAAATCAGAACTACCATGAGGTATCACCTAACACCAGTCCAAATGACCATCAAAAAATCCACTCACAGTAAGCGCTGGAAAGAGTATGGAGGAAAGGGGACCCTTCTACACTGTTGATGCAAATGTAAATTGATAGAGCCATTATGGAGGTTTCTTAAAACTAAAAATAACTATCTTATGACCCAGTAATCCCACTCCAGAGCATATACCCAGAGAAAACCACAATTCAAACATAAAACATATATTTCAATGTTCTCTGCAGCACTGTTTCAGTAGCCAAGACATGGGAGCACCCTAAAAGTTCATTGACAGGAATGAATAAAGACATTCATATATACAATGGAATATTACTCAGCCATTACAAAGAATAAAATAATGCTACTTGCAGCAACATGGATGAACCTAGAGACTGTCATGTTGAATGAAGAAAGCTGAGACATAAGACGTCCCTTATATGTGGAATCTAAAAAGAAATGATACAAATGAATTTATCTACAACAGACTCAAGAGAACAAACTTATGGTTGCCAGCAGAGGAATAATGGGGAGAAGGGATAATTAGGGACCTTGGGATCAACGTGTACACACTGCTATATTTTAAATGGATAACCAACAAGGACCTACTGTGTAGCACAGGGAACTCTTAATCAATATTAGGTGGCAGCCTGGATTAGAGAGGAGCTTAGAGGAAAACATACATACATGGACAGCTGAGTCCCTTTGCTGTCCACCCGAAACTATCACAAGGTTAATAGACTATACTCCAATATAAAATAAAAAGTTGAAAAAGATTCTTGGCATTAGGTATAAAAACATCTTTTCTGAGTTTAAAATGGTTTTATACTATTGGTCCATGTACTGGCATCTCCTGTGTTGCAGGCGGATTCTTTACCAACTGAGCTATTAGAAAAGCCCTATGTACCTAGTAAAGATGATTTGAATAGAACTCAAAATGATCAGTGTTCTTAAAGGTGATAACTATTTCATGTCAGTCAAAATACAAATATGAATAATCTAGAAAAAAGTGGGTGCTGGTTTTTCTCAGTTCAGTTCAATTGCTCAGTCGTGTCTGACTCTTTGCGACCCCATGAATCACAGCACGCCAGGCCTCCCTGTCCATCACCATCTCCCGGAGTTCACTCAGACTCACGTCCATCGAGTCTGTGATGCCATCCAGCCATCTCATCCTCTGTTGGCCCCTTCTCCTTCTGCCCCCAATCCCTCCCAGCATCAGAGGCTTCTCCAATGAGTCAACTCTTTGCATGAGGTGGCCAAAGTACTGGAGTTTCAGCTTTAGCATCATTCCTTCCAAAGAAATCCCAGGGCTGATCTCCTTCAGAATGGACTGGTTGGATCTCCTTGCAGTCCAAGGACTCTCAAGAGTCTTTTCCAACACCACAGTTCAAAAGCATCAATTCTTCGGCACTCAGCCTTCTTCACAGTCCAACTCTCACATCCATACATGACCACAGGAAAAACCATAGCCTTGACTAGACGGA
>SJYW01012720.1:187454-205248 GCA_006410735.1 Raphicerus campestris
TTCCATTCCTTACTTTTTTTTTTTTTTTTTTTTTTTTTTTTTGCCTTTAGACAAAAAAGATTTTTAAAAAAACAATTTTGATTACATTTAAACCTTGGGGCAGATGACTACTTCCAACAGAAAACAGTGGGTCTTTCACACCCTCTGTGTCCTTTTATAGCAACACCTGAACAATAAGCCTTTCAGGTTCTCAGTGAGTGGGGATGGGTTAAGCCAAGCTCAAAACAGACCTGGCTGCACTTTGAGCTCAAATAACCCACTGGGGAGGCATGCTTGCCTGCTTTTATTAGAGAGGGTTCTCTTGGCCCTGTGACAACAACAGCTTCCTTTTCCCCTCTGAGATCAGTAGGCTCCAAATGCGAGTGGCCCTCCTCTGTGGCACAGAAGTTCTTCCCACTGTTCTACCAGACTTTCAAACCAGATTCAACCCTGAGCAAAACTTGGAAGGAAGAGAAGATTCTCTCAGTGCCACCTTCGGGAGAAACAGCTTGGAGGCCAGTTCCCTCACTTTTCTCCAGTCAGCTCTGGAGTATCATAAATTTTGTTTTGTTTTGTTTTGGAGTATCAGAAATTTTAAGATCTAAACTCAACGTTTTGACCTCAGTTAACATTCAAGAAGGTACAACACATCCTTTTGAGTCTGTGACACAGCCTTCATACGCTTGGATGACGTGTGAAACGTTATCAATCATCACAATGTGAGACACCAACAAGCTTTTCTCATTGCTGTCTCCTGGAGATCATCCCTGAATCAGAGGCCGGACCTTGACTTCTATTATCCCAGGAGGCAAAGAGTCAAGAGAGATGTGAAATGAAAAGCCAAGCAAAATAACAGGTTTTTCTGCTTGCTGCTTCCTCCCTCCCACTCCACACACACACACACACACACACACACACACACACACACACTCACTCTCTCTCTCTCTCTCTCTCTCTCTTTCTCCACAGTTCTGAGCTGGGGAGAGACCAGCCTCAGAGAGAGAGAGCAGAGTGAGCAGCAGGAAGTGTCCCTGCACTTACTCCCCACCTTCACCCCCTCCCCACCCTGTGACCCTATGGCTCAGGGGACCTAAGAGAAGAGTGGGCCTGAGTCTGGCCCACTTGTATGGGACTGCCAGTGTGTGATGCCTTGTTGATGCGCACCCTTTCCCTGGGCCCGGGCAGAGAGAGTAGCTGAAATGGTAGCACAGCCTTTGCNAAAAAAACAATTTTGATTACATTTAAACCTTGGGGCAGATGACTACTTCCAACAGAAAACAGTGGGTCTTTCACACCCTCTGTGTCCTTTTATAGCAACACCTGAACAATAAGCCTTTCAGGTTCTCAGTGAGTGGGGATGGGTTAAGCCAAGCTCAAAACAGACCTGGCTGCACTTTGAGCTCAAATAACCCACTGGGGAGGCATGCTTGCCTGCTTTTATTAGAGAGGGTTCTCTTGGCCCTGTGACAACAACAGCTTCCTTTTCCCCTCTGAGATCAGTAGGCTCCAAATGCGAGTGGCCCTCTTCTGTGGCACAGAAGTTCTTCCCACTGTTCTACCAGACTTTCAAACCAGATTCAACCCTGAGCAAAACTTGGAAGGAAGAGAAGATTCTCTCAGTGCCACCTTCGGGAGAAACAGCTTGGAGGCCAGTTCCCTCACTTTTCTCCAGTCAGCTCTGGAGTATCATAAATTTTGTTTTGTTTTGTTTTGGAGTATCAGAAATTTTAAGATCTAAACTCAACGTTTTGACCTCAGTTAACATTCAAGAAGGTACAACACATCCTTTTGAGTCTGTGACACAGCCTTCATACGCTTGGATGACGTGTGAAACGTTATCAATCATCACAATGTGAGACACCAACAAGCTTTTCTCATTGCTGTCTCCTGGAGATCATCCCTGAATCAGAGGCCGGACCTTGACTTCTATTATCCCAGGAGGCAAAGAGTCAAGAGAGATGTGAAATGAAAAGCCAAGCAAAATAACAGGTTTTTCTGCTTGCTGCTTCCTCCCTCCCACTCCACACACACACACACACACACACACACACACACACACACACTCACTCTCTCTCTCTCTCTCTCTCTCTCTCTTTCTCCACAGTTCTGAGCTGGGGAGAGACCAGCCTCAGAGAGAGAGAGCAGAGTGAGCAGCAGGAAGTGTCCCTGCACTTACTCCCCACCTTCACCCCCTCCCCACCCTGTGACCCTATGGCTCAGGGGACCTAAGAGAAGAGTGGGCCTGAGTCTGGCCCACTTGTATGGGACTGCCAGTGTGTGATGCCTTGTTGATGCGCACCCTTTCCCTGGGCCCGGGCAGAGAGAGTAGCTGAAATGGTAGCACAGCCTTTGCAGGTGTTGGAGAGCTTGCAGAAGCCCCTTGACTCTTCTTATCTCCCAAGGGGTTTGGAAATGACCCACAGTTTTTCACGGCCCCTGAATGAGACCTAGAAAGTAATTAGGAGAGAGAGAGTTAGGGTGCTCCTGGGAGGCTGCCCAGCAGAGAAAATGGCCACATCCCCGCATGGTAGCTCAGATGGCAAAGAATTTGTCAGCAGTGCAGGAGACCCAGGTTCGCTCTCTGGGTCAGGAAGATCCCCTGCAGAAGGAAATGGCAACCCACTCCCGTATTCTTGCCTGGAGAATCCCATGGACAGAGGAGCTTGGCGATCTACAGTCCATGGGGTCCCAGAGTCGGTCATGACTGAATGACCAACACTTTCAAGCCCCTCATTCAGGGATAGGGCACAAAGCATCCCAGGGATGAGGACTTGGCTGCATCTCTGAGGAATCACCATGCCAGCCATCTGCTCAGGGGCAAGGTGAGGCTGGCATCCTCTGAGCCAGGCACCTTCCGTGTCCAGGGACAAACAGGCTGAGCAATGGAACCAGCTCGGGAGACCGGCAGCCTGCCCCACCCCAGCCCAGGGCTGGCTGGGGCTTTGGGCACCCTGAGCTTCAACTCAGGACAGAGAGCAGGGGAGAAACATGGAAAGGAGCTCGGAGGTGGACTGTGAGTGGCTTAGAAGACTTGAGGTGACAAAGATAAAGCTCAGAAATAACTAGACCAAGTTGCCTGTGTCAGATGGCTGTGGCTTCACACTCGTGTTCAGAGATCAGATTGTGTAAGTCCCAGGGCGGCACCACCAGCAGTGGGATCTTGGGCAAGCTGTTTTGCTTCTCCAGGTTTTGTGACGACCGTCCACCTCAACCGCCCACAACCCCTGGCTGTTCAAAATCAAAAAAAAAAATTTTCCCCCAGCTCTGATAGTTGTTCTACAGCCTCTAGGGGTGGGACAGCAGCTGACTCCAGCCCGGTTTCTACTGCATGTTTTATGTTGTCCTGGAGCCGGTGAGCCCAGAGGAGGCGGGTGGAGGAGGACAGGGAGGTCAGGGCTCTGCCGCCTTCTCTGTCATTTCCCTTCATCAGGTGCCCCAGCTCCCCAGCTGAGGGAACTCTCCGGCCTGCGCAGAGAACACCCTCCTCATCAGCGATTTTAAAACAGTCCTGTAGAGGGCGCAGTTCCCTCGTCCCAGAGGCTGCGGAGGTTGAGTGAGGTTCTGAATACTGTTCCGTCCATCGGATAACCTCCTCAAAGCCCCGAGGATAGTACTCCTGGGAAAATGGAGAAGCATGGGGCTGCCTCTGGACGAGAGAAACTCCTGGCTCAACTCTAGGGAAGGTGACAATTGCACTAATTCTAGCATAGCCAAGTTCCTGGGTCAAGGCAGCATACAGGTTCCCTGCGCTTAGAAATCCAGCAGACGTCTATACGGGTGTCAACAGTCTCCAGGGATGATGTCAAAGAGATGGCAGCACTGGGAGTAGGCCTTGATGGATTTGGGGACCAATGCCAAGGCAACAGAGACAGAAAATGGTAAGGTCTTGTTAAAAGCTCTTGCTTTAAAATCAAAATTCAGTGTGCTTAAATTGTTCACTTTAAAATGGTGAATTTTATGTTATGTTTCACTTAAAAATTTTAAAAAACTATGAGATGCTTCTATGTGTCTATGTGTGTGCATATATATGTATATATATGTGTGTGTATACATAATTTATTTATTGTTGCACTAGGTAATAGTTCAAAATCCAAAGATAAAAAAGAACATATAGGGACTTCCCTGGTGGCCCAGTGGTTTAAGACTACAGGCTCCCAATGCAGGCATGCAGCAACTAAAAAGATCCCGTACAGACCCACAAAGACCTGGCATAGCCAAATAAATTAACAAATAAAAATTTTTTTTTAAAGTGTATGGAACTCTGCTCCAACAATGTTATGTGCCAGCCTGGATAGGAGTGGATTTTAGAGAAAAAACGATACATGTGTATGTATGGCTGAGTCTGTTTGCCATTCACCTGAAACTATCACACCATTGTTAATTGGGTATATTCCAGCACAAAAAGTTTAAAGTTTGAAAAAAAAAATGAAAAGGATATATAGTAAACACTTTTCCAGTCTTTCCTCCAAATGCCCAGTTTTCCACTGGAAAAGCAGCTAATGCCATAGTTCCCTTTGTATTTATCCAAAGATATTCTATGCAAACACAGGGAACCGGGTATATGTAGTCTTTATTTCCATTCTTCTTTTACACAAATGGTAGCCTACTCTGCATATGTTTGGGCACCTTGCTTTGATCACTGAATGCATCTTGGCTCTCATACCTTATATACCAACTCTCTAAATAATTTCTTTATTAATATTCCTGTGATACTTTATCTACAGATGCCATTATAATCTTCATCACTTTTCTTTTATTTATTTATTTATTTATTTATTTATTTATTTATTGGCCACGCTGTGCGGCATGTGGGATCCCACTTCCCTGATCGGGGATTGAACCTGGGCCCCCTGCATTGCAAGCCCAGAGTCCCAACCACCGGACCACCAGGGAAGCCCCCCACACTTTTCTTTTTTTATAGGCAAGAAAATTGAGGTCCAAGAAGATCAATACCTAAAGGTCACTCATCTAGGAACTAGTGGAGGTGGGACATAAACCCAGTCTGGCACAAGAATATTTGCTTTTAACCACTCAGCTTTATAGCTTCTACCTAAGGAACTTCCTTATTCTTTCCTACAGATGCATAGTATCCCATTCTGTACTGTATGGCGGTACCATAATTTATTCAACCCCTGCCTACTGATGAACATTGAGGTTTTTTCCCAACCTTCTGCTGTTACAAAAAAAAAAAAATTGCTTGGATAGATGGCATGTCACATGTATGTGTCTCCTCATGATATATTTTTCAAAGTGAAATTCCTGACATATTTTTTGATGGCTATCGCAAAATTGCCCTTCCTCTTGCCCTACTGATTTTCATCCTTCCCAAAGTATTGGATGCAAATCCCCATTTCTCCAGTCCTCACTGAGGCTCACTTAATATTTTAGCGTCCAGTGAGTAGTTAGGTGCTAGTTAGGTGCTAGATCTCTATAGGTCGGAGGAGACCATCCCTGCTTTCAGAAGCTTCCAGTCTTTTATCATTATTATCATTTCCTCATCTGACTGTGCTAGGTCTTTGCTGCTCTGAGGGCTTGTCTCCGACTGCGGCCAGCAGGGGCCTCTCTGTAGTTGCGGTACACGGGCTTCCCGTTGCAGTGACTTCTCTCATTGTGGAGCACAGGTTCTAGGTGCTTCAGCTTCAGTAGTTGTACCGTGTAGGCTCAGCAGTTGTGGCTCCCAGGCTCTAGAGCTTGGGCTCAGCTGTCCCGCAGCACATGAGATCTTCTCAGACTAGGGATTGGACCCGTGTCTCCTGCATTGGCAGGTGGATTCTTTGCCACCGAGCCACCAGGGAAGCCCCCCCAAACTTCCAGTCTTATTGGGAGAGGCTGGGAGACAAATCACAGAGGGCCATCAGTAAACCTTTATTTAGGAAAGAGTCAGACCATTAACTTTCATTTTTGTTACTAACCTGGGTTCTTGGCCTCTTTAATCCACAGAAATTGTTAAGAGGCCAGACGAGAAAGCAAGAACATGGGACAGGTTCCCTTGCCTACTCCCTGAGTGGGTGGTGAGCTGGTCCCTGAAATGAGGGGAGGGGAGGGGTGGATTGGGGGGTAAGGCCAGAGGGGTAGCTTAGGTGGTCTGCCCACCCCCCTCACTGGTGGTGTGTGCAGAGTGTATGTGTGGTGCCCTGCTTTCTTTCCTGACACCTCAGCAGTGGCAGTTGGGTTCTGGCCTTTTTGTTTCTTGTTCGTAATTTGCCCCACTATCCACGCATGCAGTTGCTTTCAGTCCTTTCAAGTTTCTTTGTATTCAGATCCTGGAGGAGACCCTTGTCTAGGCGAAAGCAAGTAAAGGGTCCCAGGTCCCAGCCTGTCTTGTTTTGAAAAAGACAGAATACAAATCATAGGGTGGGCTCATCAGGCCCCCTACCATGTGACCAGTTTAGGTTGTGTGTTGTGAAAAAGAAAAAAAAAAATCACCAGGAGGTCCATGTTCACAATCACTGAGTCTCCCCAGCAGGCTCACATTTTATTGCCCCACAAGGTGGAGGACTATTCAAATACTTCTTCATCCAGGTCTGTTCCTCACCATCTTCAGGGAAGGGTTGGAAGACCCATAGTTGCAGCAAGAGCTAAAGGAATTTTCTATTTTCAGTGAAAGAAGAGGGCAAGGCTTCAGACCTGGACCATTTGCTAAAATTGGAATTTAGCAAGTGGCCATTAAATAATATGTGCATTTTAGTCATCAAGTTTTATGTATTTGTTTTACTTTGTTCATTTAAAAATTAGGTCTTTGTATCCAAGCGACTTAAAAGTGCAGACTCTAACCCATATGCTGAAGTTTGAATTCTTGCTTCCCCTGCTGTCTAATCAACTGTTGCCCAGGCTGCTTTTCATTGAATACACTTTTATTCAGGTACAAATACTTATTGAATTCCTACTATGAGCGACTGAACTTAACTGAAATATGAGCCTGGTACCTAGCAGATAAAGATAAATAACATGCGCATGTAGGTTTCTTCAAGTGACTCCAAGGAGGAGGAAATGCAAATATCCAGACTTAACTATCTGCCAGAGGAAAAATATCCTCCCACCCCCAACTCTGCAGGAGTACACTCTTGGCTTCCATCATCTGTGGGAAGAAACAGCACCGTCTTTGGTCTGGCACTCATTTCTATGTGAGCTAAGATTTGTTCCTATTTATACTTCTCCAAGAAAGCTTAGGGCAGCATTAGGAGAAAAGAGTGACCTTAAACTATTGTGTGTAAATTAAAATATTTCAAAGTCTAGGGGCCACCATCTGTGTTTATTAATAGACAGAGAATTATTTGACCTCAGCATGACAGGAATTTTTCAGTCATTTGGGAGGGCCTCTCCCAAGGAGATTTGCTCCACACCCTAAAGATCAAGTGAAAATATGCTGATAGCTGGAGAACCTTAAGAGGAAGATGGAAACAGATGTTGGCTTATTTTCCGTCCTCACCCCCTTGCGTGCTCAGTCACTTCAGTTGTGTCCAACTCTTTGTGACTCTGTGAACTGTAGTTCGCCAGGCCCCTCTGTCTAAGGCATTTTCCAGGCAATAATACTGGAGTGGGTTGCCATGCCCTCCTCTAGGGGATCTTCTCAACACAGGAATTGAACCCATGTCTCCTGCATTGCAGGCAGATTCTTTACCCACTGAGCCACCTGGGAAGCCCCCTTCACCCCCTTACTGCTTGTTAAAGACAATGTAGGTTTTCTTCACTGAGTGGAAACTGCCTCTGGAAGCAGCAGCCATCTTCAGTGTTTAAAAGCATTCCTCACCTGCTGGCTATACATTTCTGAGAATATATGGATGCAGTGATCATATCAAGTTTAGCATCACCACATTGCAAGCCCATTTGATCACAAATGGATACTGAAGAACAGGATAAAGTAATTATCATAAGACAGGATGGTTTGAAGGGAGGAAAATTTGATATGGTGGACTACAAATAAAAGCCATTATTTTTAGTCCAATGATTGGGCCAGAAGTTAAAAACAAAAATAAGGAAACAAACAAACAAAAATCTTTGTTTAACAAGGGTGCCACAGCTCAGCACTGGGAGAAGCCACTTTGCTTCTCTTTCTACAGTCCGGGAAAAGATGTCAATTATGTCCTGCTTGGTAGAATTGTACCAAGGTCAGCCAGCACCTGTGCAATTGTTGCTGCCTGCCAGGGATCACCTGGATTACCTCTTTTAATCTTCATAACAGTCTTCAACCACTTTGACATAATTACTGTTATTACTCTTATCCTGGGTAGAAACAGAGGCCCATAGAGATGAAGTAACTTGCCCGATGACACAGATAATAAAGGGCATAGTCAGGGCCAGTGCAAAATGAAGATGTGGGGTCCTGGCCTAAGACAGGGAAGTCAATTTCCTTTCCCACATNGTTTGCCATTCACCTGAAACTATCACACCATTGTTAATTGGGTATATTCCAGCACAAAAAGTTTAAAGTTTGAAAAAAAAAATGAAAAGGATATATAGTAAACACTTTTCCAGTCTTTCCTCCAAATGCCCAGTTTTCCACTGGAAAAGCAGCTAATGCCATAGTTCCCTTTGTATTTATCCAAAGATATTCTATGCAAACACAGGGAACCGGGTATATGTAGTCTTTATTTCCATTCTTCTTTTACACAAATGGTAGCCTACTCTGCATATGTTTGGGCACCTTGCTTTGATCACTGAATGCATCTTGGCTCTCATACCTTATATACCAACTCTCTAAATAATTTCTTTATTAATATTCCTGTGATACTTTATCTACAGATGCCATTATAATCTTCATCACTTTTCTTTTATTTATTTATTTATTTATTTATTTATTTATTTATTGGCCACGCTGTGCGGCATGTGGGATCCCACTTCCCTGATCGGGGATTGAACCTGGGCCCCCTGCATTGCAAGCCCAGAGTCCCAACCACCGGACCACCAGGGAAGCCCCCCACACTTTTCTTTTTTTATAGGCAAGAAAATTGAGGTCCAAGAAGATCAATACCTAAAGGTCACTCATCTAGGAACTAGTGGAGGTGGGACATAAACCCAGTCTGGCACAAGAATATTTGCTTTTAACCACTCAGCTTTATAGCTTCTACCTAAGGAACTTCCTTATTCTTTCCTACAGATGCGTAGTATCCCATTCTGTACTGTATGGCGGTACCATAATTTATTCAACCCCTGCCTACTGATGAACATTGAGGTTTTTTCCCAACCTTCTGCTGTTACAAAAAAAAAAAAATTGCTTGGATAGATGGCATGTCACATGTATGTGTCTCCTCATGATATATTTTTCAAAGTGAAATTCCTGACATATTTTTTGATGGCTATCGCAAAATTGCCCTTCCTCTTGCCCTACTGATTTTCATCCTTCCCAAAGTATTGGATGCAAATCCCCATTTCTCCAGTCCTCACTGAGGCTCACTTAATATTTTAGCGTCCAGTGAGTAGTTAGGTGCTAGTTAGGTGCTAGATCTCTATAGGTCGGAGGAGACCATCCCTGCTTTCAGAAGCTTCCAGTCTTTTATCATTATTATCATTTCCTCATCTGACTGTGCTAGGTCTTTGCTGCTCTGAGGGCTTGTCTCCGACTGCGGCCAGCAGGGGCCTCTCTGTAGTTGCGGTACACGGGCTTCCCGTTGCAGTGACTTCTCTCATTGTGGAGCACAGGTTCTAGGTGCTTCAGCTTCAGTAGTTGTACCGTGTAGGCTCAGCAGTTGTGGCTCCCAGGCTCTAGAGCTTGGGCTCAGCTGTCCCGCAGCACATGAGATCTTCTCAGACTAGGGATTGGACCCGTGTCTCCTGCATTGGCAGGTGGATTCTTTGCCACCGAGCCACCAGGGAAGCCCCCCCAAACTTCCAGTCTTATTGGGAGAGGCTGGGAGACAAATCACAGAGGGCCATCAGTAAACCTTTATTTAGGAAAGAGTCAGACCATTAACTTTCATTTTTGTTACTAACCTGGGTTCTTGGCCTCTTTAATCCACAGAAATTGTTAAGAGGCCAGACGAGAAAGCAAGAACATGGGACAGGTTCCCTTGCCTACTCCCTGAGTGGGTGGTGAGCTGGTCCCTGAAATGAGGGGAGGGGAGGGGTGGATTGGGGGGTAAGGCCAGAGGGGTAGCTTAGGTGGTCTGCCCACCCCCCTCACTGGTGGTGTGTGCAGAGTGTATGTGTGGTGCCCTGCTTTCTTTCCTGACACCTCAGCAGTGGCAGTTGGGTTCTGGCCTTTTTGTTTCTTGTTCGTAATTTGCCCCACTATCCACGCATGCAGTTGCTTTCAGTCCTTTCAAGTTTCTTTGTATTCAGATCCTGGAGGAGACCCTTGTCTAGGCGAAAGCAAGTAAAGGGTCCCAGGTCCCAGCCTGTCTTGTTTTGAAAAAGACAGAATACAAATCATAGGGTGGGCTCATCAGGCCCCCTACCATGTGACCAGTTTAGGTTGTGTGTTGTGAAAAAGAAAAAAAAAAATCACCAGGAGGTCCATGTTCACAATCACTGAGTCTCCCCAGCAGGCTCACATTTTATTGCCCCACAAGGTGGAGGACTATTCAAATACTTCTTCATCCAGGTCTGTTCCTCACCATCTTCAGGGAAGGGTTGGAAGACCCATAGTTGCAGCAAGAGCTAAAGGAATTTTCTATTTTCAGTGAAAGAAGAGGGCAAGGCTTCAGACCTGGACCATTTGCTAAAATTGGAATTTAGCAAGTGGCCATTAAATAATATGTGCATTTTAGTCATCAAGTTTTATGTATTTGTTTTACTTTGTTCATTTAAAAATTAGGTCTTTGTATCCAAGCGACTTAAAAGTGCAGACTCTAACCCATATGCTGAAGTTTGAATTCTTGCTTCCCCTGCTGTCTAATCAACTGTTGCCCAGGCTGCTTTTCATTGAATACACTTTTATTCAGGTACAAATACTTATTGAATTCCTACTATGAGCGACTGAACTTAACTGAAATATGAGCCTGGTACCTAGCAGATAAAGATAAATAACATGCGCATGTAGGTTTCTTCAAGTGACTCCAAGGAGGAGGAAATGCAAATATCCAGACTTAACTATCTGCCAGAGGAAAAATATCCTCCCACCCCCAACTCTGCAGGAGTACACTCTTGGCTTCCATCATCTGTGGGAAGAAACAGCACCGTCTTTGGTCTGGCACTCATTTCTATGTGAGCTAAGATTTGTTCCTATTTATACTTCTCCAAGAAAGCTTAGGGCAGCATTAGGAGAAAAGAGTGACCTTAAACTATTGTGTGTAAATTAAAATATTTCAAAGTCTAGGGGCCACCATCTGTGTTTATTAATAGACAGAGAATTATTTGACCTCAGCATGACAGGAATTTTTCAGTCATTTGGGAGGGCCTCTCCCAAGGAGATTTGCTCCACACCCTAAAGATCAAGTGAAAATATGCTGATAGCTGGAGAACCTTAAGAGGAAGATGGAAACAGATGTTGGCTTATTTTCCGTCCTCACCCCCTTGCGTGCTCAGTCACTTCAGTTATGTCCAACTCTTTGTGACTCTGTGAACTGTAGTTCGCCAGGCCCCTCTGTCTAAGGCATTTTCTAGGCAATAATACTGGAGTGGGTTGCCATGCCCTCCTCTAGGGGATCTTCTCAACACAGGAATTGAACCCATGTCTCCTGCATTGCAGGCAGATTCTTTACCCACTGAGCCACCTGGGAAGCCCCCTTCACCCCCTTACTGCTTGTTAAAGACAATGTAGGTTTTCTTCACTGAGTGGAAACTGCCTCTGGAAGCAGCAGCCATCTTCAGTGTTTAAAAGCATTCCTCACCTGCTGGCTATACATTTCTGAGAATATATGGATGCAGTGATCATATCAAGTTTAGCATCACCACATTGCAAACCCATTTGATCACAAATGGATACTGAAGAACAGGATAAAGTAATTATCATAAGACAGGATGGTTTGAAGGGAGGAAAATTTGATATGGTGGACTACAAATAAAAGCCATTATTTTTAGTCCAATAATTGGGCCAGAAGTTAAAAACAAAAATAAGGAAACAAACAAACAAAAATCTTTGTTTAACAAGGGTGCCACAGCTCAGCACTGGGAGAAGCCACTTTGCTTCTCTTTCTACAGTCCGGGAAAAGATGTCAATTATGTCCTGCTTGGTAGAATTGTACCAAGGTCAGCCAGCACCTGTGCAATTGTTGCTGCCTGCCAGGGATCACCTGGATTACCTCTTTTAATCTTCATAACAGTCTTCAACCACTTTGACATAATTACTGTTATTACTCTTATCCTGGGTAGAAACAGAGGCCCATAGAGATGAAGTAACTTGCCCGAGGACACAGATAATAAAGGGCATAGTCAGGGGCAGTGCAAAATGAAGATGTGGGGTCCTGGCCTAAGACAGGGAAGTCAATTTCCTTTCCCACATAGGGTGGGGACCTGCCTTCTGCGGGACTGGAGCCTCTTTGCCTGGCCATGTGCAGTAGCTGCCGGCCAGTTGCCATGGAAATGCCAGCCTAGGGCAGGAGTGGCAGCTTACCACTCATCCCCCAGAGACACAGGAAGGTGTTGGGGGAATTGTACCTGACCCTGATCATCTCCTTGTCAATGTTCAGGCACCCATAGGGAGAGGGGTGGATGGCCATGGCTGAACACAAGACATTCTGCTCACCAGGCCTCCTCTAATGAGGCCTGGTTGTTGCCCTGACAGAGGTCCCCAGCAGGTCTTATGCTGAGGAGGAGGGCAGGATGCCAGGGCATAGTAGACACCAGAGAGGACTGTGTAGGAGCTGAGGTTCTAAGACCCCTGGGCTTGCTCCATCGTCCCAGCAGACACAAATGTAAAGACAAATGATTCAGAATTTGAAGGCCACAGTCACAGAGCATTAAGCCCCAAGACCTTCTAAGTGCCTACCCTGGGTGACTGTGCTGGTTGCAAGAAGCAAGCCCTGGCCACGGGTAGCCATGCTAATATCCTGACTATGGTAGACGATCAAGGAAAATTCTAAGTCCTTTGATAAAGTCAGAAAGTAAAAATTTGTTCAGACTGTAAAAATCTTTGCGACCCCATGGACTGTAGCTCACCAGGCTCCTCTGTCCATGGAATTCTCCAGCAAGAATACTGGAATGGGTTGCCGTTTCCTTCTCCAGGGAATCTTCCCAACCCAGGGATCGAACCCATGTCTCCCAAATTGCAGGCGGATTCTTTACCATCTGAGCCAATGGGAAAGCCCTGGAAAATTCAAAGTCCTTTGAAAAAGTCAAAAATTAAAATTTTGTTCAGACTACTAAAAATCTACCCTGCTGATTCACCTTGTAAAGTAAAAACTTGTGAAATATAAAGTGATGCTGTTAGTCCCCACGGATAACTTCATTCCCAACACCTCCCTAAGGGAGTGTCTTGCTTTATGAAGCCTGACTTGACCTTCTCAAATAGAACTGACCACTTTTTTATTGTGCCAGGGCTTCCCTGAAGGCTCAGACAGAAAGGAATCTGCCTGCAGTGTGGGAGACCTGGGTTCAATCCCACAGTTTTCCACGGCCCCTGAATGAGACCTAGAAAGTAATTAGGAGAGAGAGAGTCAGGGTGATCCTGGGAGGCTGCCCAGCAGAGGAAATGGCCACATCCCCGCATGGTGGCTCAGAGGGCAAAGAATCTGTCTGCAGTGCAGGAGACCCAGGTTCGCTCTCTGGGTCAAGATGATCCTTTGGAGAAGGAAATGGCAGCCCACTCCGTATTAGTGCCTGGAGAATCCCTATAGACGGAGGAGCTACAGTCCACAGGGGTCGCAAACAGTGGGACACGACTGAGCGACTAACGTTTTCACTTTATGGTGCTCCTTCCTAATTTGTGTAATTATAATGTTTAGAACTTGGGCTTTGAAATCAGACTCACCTGAGTTGGAATCCCAGCTCTGTCAATAACTTGTTGTGAGACTGGGGCTAATTCCTTGCATCTGCTCTTCTGCTAGAGAACTGGGACAGTGCGATGCTGGTGGCTCCAGCACTGCTGTACTGGATAGACTGAAGAATGGCAGCCTGGTGGAAATGAGGCCACAGGACTTTCCTAACCTAGTGAAGGAGGAAACAGACAGAGCTGGACTCCATCCTAGGCCAGGCTGCTAACATTAGGCTACACGCAGGGTCACCCTCCCAGTGGACTCTGAACTTTGTGCCCCGTATCTATAGAAATGGCATACCAATGGAAAACCAGACCCCTGGGATAAAAGAGCCTCAGGACTTGTACTTGGACTCTCCATTACCTAAAAGAATATGCTAATTATCTCTGTAACAGAACACATAAATTCCATTATATTTATCAGGATATGACCACAGGCCTATTGATAAATGTCCACTGTTTAACTCTCTAGGGTTATGACACATGAATCATGGGTTAACTTTGATCGTATCTCTCTTTTACCTTGTCCAGACTAGTTTCAAGGAATTTGGGGAGGTGAGTTTGAGCAAATACATTTAGGGTATAAAAAGTTTTCACAAAACTGGTCAGGGTCCTTGGGTAAGAGGAGACTGCCTTGGGCCTGCGGGTGTAATAAACTGCGTTGTCCTTCTGAGTGAGTTTGTTTCCCGGAACGCGTGGCTACAATACTATGATTGCAAAAGGAAGCACATTTGTTTTCGCTTAGATTTTATGTTTACTTGAAGTGGCTTTGATGCTGGTGGTGGGGCAGTCATGGAGATAAAGAGGGTAAACAGCATTAATGATTGATGAGACTAGTGCTTACCAGTGTCTGACACCAACAAAGGTAACTGCAAATATTTATTAGTAGCTTTTTCCAGTGGAGAAGGCAATGGCACCCCACTCCAGTACTCTTGCCTGGAAAATCCCATGGACCGAGGAGCCTGGTAGGCTGCAGTCCATGGGGTCCTGAAGAGTTGGACACAACTGAGCGTCTTCACTTTCACTTTTCACTTTCCTGCATTGGAGAAGGAAATTGCAACCCACTCCAGTGTTCTTGCCTGGAGAATCCCAGGGACAGGGGAGCCTGGTGGGCTGCTGTCTGTGGGGGCGCACAGAGTCAGACACGGCTGAAGCGACTTAGCAGCAGCACCAACTTTTTCCACTACACTGAATTTTTTGAGAGTTGGGTCCTGTTTTATTCACCTGTGTCTAATACAAAGCTTGGAGCCAAATGGTTTTTTTTTGCAATCTATACTAACAGTGAGGGTTTTATTGCTAACTTAGGACTTCCCTATGGCTCAGATGGTAAAGAATCCACTTTTAGTGCAGGAGATCCAGGTTCAGTCCCTGGGTTAGGAAGATCCCCTGGAGAAGGAAATGGCAATCCACTCCAGTATTCTTGCCTGGAGAAGCCCATGGACAGAGGAGCCTGGCAGACTCCTCTTTGTGACAGTCGTGTCACAAAGAGTCAGACAAGACTAAGCGAATAACACACTAACTCGGGAGGGTGAATAAAAGAAATCTCTTAAGGGCTTTTATATTGTTAGTACCATAGATAATAAAAGCAAAAAAGTTAGGAAAAAAGAGGTCTACAAGGCCTTTCACGATCAAACATCCAAACCCATTCCTAAGTGCCTAGCACTTGATTTGTTTCATTTTTGTCTGCACTTAAAATAATAAGGCTTCCCCTTGTGGCTCAGCTGGTAAAGAATCCGCCTGCAATGTGGGAGACCTGGATTCAATCCCTGTGTTGAGACGATCCCCTGGAGCCCATTCCAGTATTCTGGCCTGGAGAATTTCATGGACTGTATAGTCCATGGGGCTGCAAGAGTCGGTCACAACTGAGCTACTTTCACTTTTCAAAATAGTAAGCCTGAACATCACTGATGGGGATTTGAAACTCATTCGGTGAGGTCCCATACAGTACGCTTTCGGAAATTTTGTTCCAAAAGGGACAGGAAAGAGAACTGCAGCGAACCAACGCTCACAACTTAAGTGACCGCAGGATCACTGGGCGACGGCGACATTCTTGCTATCCAATCGCCGGGGAAATCTAGAGAGAACGCTCTGGATTGGTCAGAGAAAACATCCCTCCAGGTTCAATTCAAGGAGGGGCTTGGCGTGGGCGCGGCCGGCAGAGCATTTTGGCCAATCAGAGAACGCATGGGGGGCGGGCTTGGCCGCAAGAGGGTGGAATGGAGCCTATCTGAAGGAGACTATCCGCCAATCAGATCCGCCTGTCGCGAACAGAGGGGGCGTGGCCTCCGGCGGCGGGTTCCCTACTGCTTGCGCAGAGGAGGTGGGGCCCGGGCGGGGCGAGCGGTGTCGGCGGCGGAGCCGGATGCGGGCGGCGCCGCGGCCGCGGCGGCCCTGGGGATGGGCGGAGCCCCGGCCGCCAGTGCTGGTGGCCGCTGCGAGCGGCCGCCTCTGCTCCCGCGCGTTGCTGCTACCCAGGGTGGCGGTATGCTGGGGAAAGGGGTAGTCGGCGGTGGCGGCGGCACTAAGGCGCCCAAGCCCTCTTTCGTGTCGTACGTGCGCCCCGAGGTGAGGGGGCGTCGCGCGGGCGGGGCGTCGTGCTGGAGTGGCCGGGGCGGGGGGCGCCAGGAGCCCCTTCCCTGCCTCCGGAGGGCCGCGAGCGCTTCCTGCCCGTGTGCCGGAGGGGAGCTGAGCGGGATGAGGGCCCAAGGGCGCGCTGGGACTCCCGGCGGGCCCGGCTGGGATTCCCCGACGCGGGCGGGCAGGTGCTCGAGTGCAGGGCCCACCTCACCGAGATACCAGGTGAAGGGGCCCTGGCCGGGAATGTCCTGCGGCCCGGCTGGCTCCTGGCTACAGTATAGGGGAACTGGGGTTTGGGGCACCACGGGAGGGGAAGGGCTGGGGGGACTGACCACCCCCCACCCCAACTCCGGGGACCTGCGTAGAGCTTGCAATCCCGGCGGGTGGGTCTGCCCTGCTCTCGGCATTTCTCAGTGAGTCTGTAGAGCTTGTTTATCTCAGCTGCTTTCTTCTAAGAGTGCTATGATGCCGCTGGCCGGACCCGGTGTCCTGCTTCCCGCTTCCCAGCAGCACTACTGGGAGAAAGTGGGGTCGGTCCCGGCCTCAATCAGTATCTATCTCTTCCTTGTAAATTCCTCTCTGTCGCTTCTTCCCCCTTTCATTTCACTCCCTCAGCATCTGCCTTTCCACCTCCTTCTCACTTTCCTCAGGGAGTTTTAGTGTCAAGTTCATTCATTCATTCAGAAGATATTTTTTCAGCTCCTACTCAGGGCCAAACACTGTTCTAAACTGCTTGGGGTATACATCAGTAAACAGAATAAATATCCCTGTTCTCTGGGAGCTTATCTGAGGGAGAGAGGAGTAAACAATCGGTAAAATAGATATAAGTAATTATATGGTATATTAAAAGTTGCAAGTGGGATAAGAATAGGGATTGACTGATGGCCCATGGAGCAAAGAACCTGCCTGCCAGTGTAGGAGACACAGGAGATGTGGGTATGATTCCTGGGTTGGGAAGATGCCCTGGAGGAAGGCATGGCAACCCACTCCAGTATTCTTGCCTGGAGAATCTTGATGGACAGAGGAGCCTGGAGGGCTACAGTACTTAGGGTCGCAAAGAATTGAACATGACTAAGTGACTAACACTTTTTTTTTTTCCTATTATATGGTATATTGGAAGTTGAAAAGTATGGTGGGAAAAGAAAAGACCCCGTTTTCTTTGCACTTGGGCAATTGAGCAGGCTTGAAGGATGCTTGGGATCTGAGGGTAGAGTCTGGAGTGTTGGAGGGCCATCCAAAGGAAACCAGCCCTGCAGAATCCAGTGAGGGAGGGGGATGCCTGAGTCCTGGGAGAGGAAGTTAGGTTGCAACTTGTAGACCACGCTGAGCTCCTGATCCAAATGCTTGATTAGATGCATTTTCATTTTTTATTTCTGAAGGGTTTTTTTT
>SJYW01012720.1:211082-233100 GCA_006410735.1 Raphicerus campestris
GACTGTAGCTCACCAGGCTCCTCTGTCCATGGAATTCTCCAGCAAGAATACTGGAATGGGTTGCCGTTTCCTTCTCTAGGGAATCTTCCCAACCCAGGGATCGAACCCATGTCTCCCAAATTGCAGGCGGATTCTTTACCATCTGAGCCAATGGGAAAGCCCTGGAAAATTCAAAGTCCTTTGAAAAAGTCAAAAATTAAAATTTTGTTCAGACTGCTAAAAATCTACCCTGCTGATTCACCTTGTACAGTAAAAACTTGTGAAATATAAAGTGATGCTGTTAGTCCCCACGGATAACTTCATTCCCAACACCTCCCTAAGGGAGTGTCTTGCTTTATGAAGCCTGACTTGACCTTCTCAAATAGAACTGACCACTTTTTTATTGTGCCAGGGCTTCCCTGAAGGCTCAGACAGAAAGGAATCTGCCTGCAGTGTGGGAGACCTGGGTTCAATCCCACAGTTTTCCACGGCCCCTGAATGAGACCTAGAAAGTAATTAGGAGAGAGAGAGTCAGGGTGATCCTGGGAGGCTGCCCAGCAGAGGAAATGGCCACATCCCCGCATGGTGGCTCAGAGGGCAAAGAATCTGTCTGCAGTGCAGGAGACCCAGGTTCGCTCTCTGGGTCAAGATGATCCTTTGGAGAAGGAAATGGCAGCCCACTCCGTATTAGTGTCTGGAGAATCCCTATAGACGGAGGAGCTACAGTCCACAGGGGTCGCAAACAGTGGGACACGACTGAGCGACTAACGTTTTCACTTTATGGTGCTCCTTCCTAATTTGTGTAATTATAATGTTTAGAACTTGGGCTTTGAAATCAGACTCACCTGAGTTGGAATCCCAGCTCTGTCAATAACTTGTTGTGAGACTGGGGCTAATTCCTTGCATCTGCTCTTCTGCTAGAGAACTGGGACAGTGCGATGCTGGTGGCTCCAGCACTGCTGTACTGGATAGACTGAAGAATGGCAGCCTGGTGGAAATGAGGCCACAGGACTTTCCTAACCTAGTGAAGGAGGAAACAGACAGAGCTGGACTCCATCCTAGGCCAGGCTGCTAACATTAGGCTACACGCAGGGTCACCCTCCCAGTGGACTCTGAACTTTGTGCCCCGTATCTATAGAAATGGCATACCAATGGAAAACCAGACCCCTGGGATAAAAGAGCCTCAGGACTTGTACTTGGACTCTCCATTACCTAAAAGAATATGCTAATTATCTCTGTAACAGAACACATAAATTCCATTATATTTATCAGGATATGACCACAGGCCTATTGATAAATGTCCACTGTTTAACTCTCTAGGGTTATGACACATGAATCATGGGTTAACTTTGATCGTATCTCTCTTTTACCTTGTCCAGACTAGTTTCAAGGAATTTGGGGAGGTGAGTTTGAGCAAATACATTTAGGGTATAAAAAGTTTTCACAAAACTGGTCAGGGTCCTTGGGTAAGAGGAGACTGCCTTGGGCCTGCGGGTGTAATAAACTGCATTGTCCTTCTGAGTGAGTTTGTTTCCCGGAACGCGTGGCTACAACACTATGATTGCAAAAGTAAGCACATTTGTTTTCGCTCAGATTTTATGTTTACTTGAAGTGGCTTTGATGCTGGTGGTGGGGCAGTCATGGAGATAAAGAGGGTAAACAGCATTAATGATTGATGAGACTAGTGCTTACCAGTGTCTGACACCAACAAAGGTAACTGCAAATATTTATTAGTAGCTTTTTCCAGTGGAGAAGGCAATGGCACCCCACTCCAGTACTCTTGCCTGGAAAATCCCATCGACCGAGGAGCCTGGTAGGCTGCAGTCCATGGGGCCCTGAAGAGTTGGACACAACTGAGCGTCTTCACTTTCACTTTTCACTTTCCTGCATTGGAGAAGGAAATTGCAACCCACTCCAGTGTTCTTGCCTGGAGAATCCCAGGGACAGGGGAGCCTGGTGGGCTGCTGTCTGTGGGGGCGCACAGAGTCAGACACGACTGAAGCGACTTAGCAGCAGCACCAACTTTTTCCACTACACTGAATTTTTTGAGAGTTGGGTCCTGTTTTATTCACCTGTGTCTAATACAAAGCTTGGAGCCAAATGGTTTTTTTTTGCAATCTATACTAACAGTGAGGGTTTTATTGCTAACTTAGGACTTCCCTATGGCTCAGATGGTAAAGAATCCACTTTTAGTGCAGGAGATCCAGGTTCAGTCCCTGGGTTAGGAAGATCCCCTGGAGAAGGAAATGGCAATCCACTCCAGTATTCTTGCCTGGAGAAGCCCATGGACAGAGGAGCCTGGCAGACTCCTCTTTGTGACAGTCGTGTCACAAAGAGTCAGACAAGACTAAGCAAATAACACACTAACTCGGGAGGGTGAATAAAAGAAATCTCTTAAGGGCTTTTATATTGTTAGTACCATAGATAATAAAAGCAAAAAAGTTAGGAAAAAAGAGGTCTACAAGGCCTTTCACGATCAAACATCCAAACCCATTCCTAAGTGCCTAGCACTTGATTTGTTTCATTTTTGTCTGCACTTAAAATAATAAGGCTTCCCCTTGTGGCTCAGCTGGTAAAGAATCCGCCTGCAATGTGGGAGACCTGGATTCAATCCCTGTGTTGAGACGATCCCCTGGAGCCCATTCCAGTATTCTGGCCTGGAGAATTTCATGGACTGTATAGTCCATGGGGCTGCAAGAGTCGGTCACAACTGAGCTACTTTCACTTTTCAAAATAGTAAGCCTGAACATCACTGATGGGGATTTGAAACTCATTCGGTGAGGTCCCATACAGTACGCTTTCGGAAATTTTGTTCCAAAAGGGACAGGAAAGAGAACTGCAGCGAACCAACGCTCACAACTTAAGTGACCGCAGGATCACTGGGCGACGGCGACATTCTTGCTATCCAATCGCCGGGGAAATCTAGAGAGAACGCTCTGGATTGGTCAGAGAAAACATCCCTCCAGGTTCAATTCAAGGAGGGGCTTGGCGTGGGCGCGGCCGGCAGAGCATTTTGGCCAATCAGAGAACGCATGGGGGGCGGGCTTGGCCGCAAGAGGGTGGAATGGAGCCTATCTGAAGGAGACTATCCGCCAATCAGATCCGCCTGTCGCGAACAGAGGGGGCGTGGCCTCCGGCGGCGGGTTCCCTACTGCTTGCGCAGAGGAGGTGGGGCCCGGGCGGGGCGAGCGGTGTCGGCGGCGGAGCCGGATGCGGGCGGCGCCGCGGCCGCGGCGGCCCTGGGGATGGGCGGAGCCCCGGCCGCCAGTGCTGGTGGCCGCTGCGAGCGGCCGCCTCTGCTCCCGCGCGTTGCTGCTACCCAGGGTGGCGGTATGCTGGGGAAAGGGGTAGTCGGCGGTGGCGGCGGCACTAAGGCGCCCAAGCCCTCTTTCGTGTCGTACGTGCGCCCCGAGGTGAGGGGGCGTCGCGCGGGCGGGGCGTCGTGCTGGAGTGGCCGGGGCGGGGGGCGCCAGGAGCCCCTTCCCTGCCTCCGGAGGGCCGCGAGCGCTTCCTGCCCGTGTGCCGGAGGGGAGCTGAGCGGGATGAGGGCCCAAGGGCGCGCTGGGACTCCCGGCGGGCCCGGCTGGGATTCCCCGACGCGGGCGGGCAGGTGCTCGAGTGCAGGGCCCACCTCACCGAGATACCAGGTGAAGGGGCCCTGGCCGGGAATGTCCTGCGGCCCGGCTGGCTCCTGGCTACAGTATAGGGGAACTGGGGTTTGGGGCACCACGGGAGGGGAAGGGCTGGGGGGACTGACCACCCCCCACCCCAACTCCGGGGACCTGCGTAGAGCTTGCAATCCCGGCGGGTGGGTCTGCCCTGCTCTCGGCATTTCTCAGTGAGTCTGTAGAGCTTGTTTATCTCAGCTGCTTTCTTCTAAGAGTGCTATGATGCCGCTGGCCGGACCCGGTGTCCTACTTCCCGCTTCCCAGCAGCACTACTGGGAGAAAGTGGGGTCGGTCCCGGCCTCAATCAGTATCTATCTCTTCCTTGTAAATTCCTCTCTGTCGCTTCTTCCCCCTTTCATTTCACTCCCTCAGCATCGGCCTTTCCACCTCCTCCTCACTTTCCTCAGGGAGTTTTAGTGTCAAGTTCATTCATTCATTCAGAAGATATTTTTTCAGCTCCTACTCAGGGCCAAACACTGTTCTAAACTGCTTGGGGTATACATCAGTAAACAGAATAAATATCCCTGTTCTCTGGGAGCTTATCTGAGGGAGAGAGGAGTAAACAATCGGTAAAATAGATATAAGTAATTATATGGTATATTAAAAGTTGCAAGTGGGATAAGAATAGGGATTGACTGATGGCCCATGGAGCAAAGAACCTGCCTGCCAGTGTAGGAGACACAGGAGATGTGGGTATGATTCCTGGGTTGGGAAGATGCCCTGGAGGAAGGCATGGCAACCCACTCCAGTATTCTTGCCTGGAGAATCTTGATGGACAGAGGAGCCTGGAGGGCTACAGTACTTAGGGTCGCAAAGAATTGAACATGACTAAGTGACTAACACTTTTTTTTTTCCCAATTATATGGTATATTGGAAGTTGAAAAGTATGGTGGGAAAAGAAAAGACCCCGTTTTCTTTGCACTTGGGCAATTGAGCAGGCTTGAAGGATGCTTGGGATCTGAGGGTAGAGTCTGGAGTGTTGGAGGGCCATCCAAAGGAAACCAGCCCTGCAGAATCCAGTGAGGGAGGGGGATGCCTGAGTCCTGGGAGAGGAAGTTAGGTTGCAACTTGTAGGCCACGCTGAGCTCCTGATCCAAATGCTTGATTAGATGCATTTTCATTTTTTATTTCTGAAGGGTTTTTTTTTCCCTGCTCCTCTCTTAGTACTTTAATCAGCAACGGGTGCAGAAGCATTGGCAAATTCTTGTGCTGTCTTCCCACCTCTGTGGGAAAGCAGAGGCAGGTGGGCTTTGAGGAGAGGTCTTCATCTGGGAGTGCTATAAAACCACCTCCGGCCTGAAGCCTTTGCACGTATATATTTAAATTCAAATGTATGTCTTTTTTTTCCAGTGCAGAGTACTCTTCTTATTTTTAGTCCTAATTTTAAAATAAAAACCACTTCCTCTGTAAATGCCTGATAAGGAGTCAGGGTCATCTTGAATATTCAGCAGGCTCCCTTTATAGTATGGAGGGTAAGTAATGTGGTCAGTTTCTCTTTGTGTCTTTTTGGTTGAGCCTGGGTTGAAATGCAACTGATCTTTTAACCTTTCATCTTTAGTGAGATTCGAATGGGAGTGGAAAGTCTTCTGAAATGTGGCCAGAGTTAAAGAATGTTCCAATTTTTTATCCACCATGCACACATGTTGTAATTAGGCATGTTTTCCCTCTTTGCCCACAGCTCCTGATATATTTCCTTTGAGGGATATTAGGGAAGGGGAGTGGGTCAACCCCCAAATAAGCCTGAAGTGGTCACATTTTTCAGATCCTTATAGTTGGCAGTTCTCTTTGCTCGCAATAAAATAATGCTATGTAGAAGGAAATGGCAACCCACTCCAGTGTTCTTGCCTAGAGAATCCCAGGGATGGGGGAGCCTGGTGGGCCGCCGTCTATGGGGTCCCACAGAGTCGGACACGACTGAAGCGACTTAGTAGTAGTAGTAGACACTATGCTTCTTTGTTGAAANAAACATTTTTTAAATGGAAAAATTGCAAGCTTATTAGTAACTTGGAGTGTTATCCTATCAGGTGTGTGTGTAGGGCGCATATATATATATATATATTTTTTTTTTTTTAACCAAAATGGGATTAATATTGCTGATCACATTGTTTTATAATCTGCCCATTTCACCGGAAATGTATATTGTAAGTGTCTTACCTTGTCAGTTGTCAACTGTAACTTTTTTAAAAATTAGACCCCTTTTCCTCAACAGAGACAATGTGATGGGAGATGTCAGGTAGCACAAAGAGGCCAGGANGAAATGTATATTGTAAGTGTCTTACCTTGTCAGTTGTCAACTGTAACTTTTTTAAAAATTAGACCCCTTTTCCTCAACAGAGACAATGTGATGGGAGATGTCAGGTAGCACAAAGAGGCCAGGAAGGTAATATGGTTTTAAAATGGTTTTCTGGTCAGTTGCCTTCTCTGGTACCGAAGGTCAACTGATTTCCTTAAGACCGTCAGTTCTCTGCTCAGTTACCTTGTCGTTGTAAACTCTGCTTTGGTAATTCGTAGTGGTTAGAAATGCTTACTGTCTGTGCCTGGCAGCTTGTACTAATAAATAAAGCACTACTGTGTGTGCTCAGCTGCTCAGTCATATCCAGCTCTGCGACCTCATGGACTGTAGCCTGCCAGGCTCCTCAGTCCATGGAATTCTCCAGGCAAGAATATTGGAGTGGGTAGCCATCCCCTTCTCCAGGGGATCTTCCGACCCAGGGATCGAACCTGGGTCTCCCACACTGCAGGTGGATTCTTCACTGCTGAGCCACCAGGGAAACCCCATTAAATGGTGGTCCTAGGAGAAAGTTCTGATTTAATAAGAACGGGTTCTCCTGTGATGAGAGCGCTGAATGAACGCCTCGGGGTGCTGTGTGTTGCCTTCTGAAACCAAGGCCAGGAAGAATTCAGCTTTGGGAGTCTGCGCTACTTGCGCCTGTGTTTGCGCGGTATGCCAAATATGGTTAAGATGTACTTTCTAGTTGAGTCTAGGTCAGTGTTTGACTTGAGCTTACTAGTAATAGTTATTAGTTACTTAGTTGTGAGTTTTTAGAGTTGGAAGAAAATATAGAGATGACCCAAGTCTGCCCGTGAACTCTTGGTCTGTTCTGTTGATGTGGAAATGAGGCCCTTGGGGTTAATTGTCCTGCCCACGGGTACAGTGCTTTTGTAGAGCAGGGTTAAGAACCGTCTCCTGAGGCCAGCAGTGCCTATGACTAAGCCAGACCCACAGGAGTTCAGGAAAGGTTTTACGTAGATTTGAGAACAGACAAGAGATGTGAAGACTGAGAAAAGTCCAAAAAATCCAGATTTAAGAGCCGATGCTTTGCATTGATTACCCGAGGGAGAAGAATGCATCTGATTGCCTCTTCCTCACTTAGGGCTGTTTCTTTTGGTGGGGGGAAGTGAACCTGTGATCCTGTATGCTTCCCAGAGCTAGGACTGTGGGTATATATTAAAATTAAAAAAATTTTTTACTGGTATTGATTAGGCACTTCTGTGTACCAGAAACTCCTTATCTCATTTCATCCTCACCTGTCTTATGTGGTGAATACTACCGTGAACTCTCTTTTTTGTGTCCAGACGTGCAAAGTGAGACCCAGAGAGTTCTTTGCTCAGGGTCACAGCTGGCAAGGGTCGGTGCCAGGATTTAAACTAGGGTGCTCGGACTCCAGAGCCATTCTCTTATCCCTCTGTGAATACCGGGGATATCGTTAGTGAAGCATACTTGTAGGCATGCCTGGTGTTTGCACATGAGAGTGCTTTTTCCTGTTCTCTGGCAGCAGTTTCTTTCTTGGCTTTTGTTAGTTTGTCCACCAGGGGATCATGAGCAGATATGGGGCTCACTGGAGATACGATTAATTTGTTCAATAGGTACTTACTCAGCACCGGGTGGTAATTGGCACTGTTCTAGATGTTGGGGGTCCAGAACAGATGAAATGATTGAGATTATTTTTTGGTGGAACACGATGGTATTGAACTGTTAATACCAACTTTGATGACTTTGATGGGTCAGTGACAAGAAGAGATTGGCTTATCCTGAAACAGACCTTCTTCCTCAGTTCTAGCAAGAAAGGAATACCCTCTGAAAGCAATATCTAGATCCTGTGACTTCTTCTCCATTCCCAACTACTTTTTCTAAGGGCACAGTGTTCTCCTTGAGCTTCGAGATCATCAGTAGTGACTTCACAGGCCGTTAAGGGACATGAAGAGTTCTTCCTGAAACAACCACTTTCCTAGCTGTGGCTCGAGCCTGATGATCTGTCCAGAGCTCTCGCTTTTTCTCTGCGGCATGTGCTTCCTGCGGCCTCTCCCTGGGTCCCTTCCAGCACCACGCAGCTCCTGCAGACAGAGCCCCAGAAGGTGTCAGGAGGCCAGTGTCAGGCAGTCCTGCCTGCAGCCCACAGCACGGTGGCCACTGCGAGAGCCCCCACTGCGGCCCCCACTCTTCTGCACCCTGCCTCTGTCTCTGACGTTAAAACCAGCCGTGCCATTAGAGTCTCAGGCTGTGGGACACCCATGCTTAGAAACTTAGACATTCTGGGTCCTTCTCTGCACACACTCAGAAGAATTTTGGTGTCCTTTGACTACTTCCACAGGAAACCGTCGTGTGTCACAGTGTGCATCAGAGAGAGCTCAGTTTTTAGGGGGTCAGAAACTTTTTTTTTTTAATCACTATGAAAGATGTATACCTTATTTTTATGATAAAGACAATATTGCCGACTTTGGAAGTTAGGAAAATGAAGCTACCCTTAATTATGCTACCCTAATAACCAAAGTGACTCTTGCGTTTTTTTAGTATGTCCAGGCTTGGTCTCTGTCTTACATGGTTGCAGACACAGTATGTGTAAAAATTTATAGCCTGCCCTGTGGTAATCGTGTTTGAAGGTGGTACCACTGATCCTGTCAGCAGAGCAGAAACTTAAGAGCTGTTTTTCCATCAGGGAGCCACCCTCAGTTTCTCATGCGACGTCTTTCTTTTTCTTACTTTTGGCTGCACTGGGTCTTCCTTGCTGCATGTGGACTTTTCTCTATTGCGGCGAGTGGGGGCTACTCTCCAGCTGTGATCCAAGGGCTTCTCATCGCACTGGCTTCTCTGGTGGTGGAGCACAGGCTCTGGGGCACATGGCTTCTGTAGTTGTGGTACACAGCGTAGCCTCCCTGCAGCATGTGGGATCTTCCCAGACCAGGGATCGAACCGGCGTCCCCTGCACTGGCCGGTGGATTCTTAACTACTAGACCACCGGGGAAGTCCACACTAGTGACTTCTGACGTGCTTTTTTGGAGACCCCAAGGAGAACAGAGGGTTTGTAGTTTGATGAATCACTTAGAATCAGCCTCTTGAGGTAGATTGGTAGGTAGGATTGAACCAGAATAATTCTGTCAACCTCTGCTGCTGCTTCGGAAGGAAGAAGAGAGGAGGTAGAGGTGGAGAGGGGCCCCAGCAGTGAGCAAACCTTTCCAATAGCTGGGAGGGCCACAGGGCCTCCCCCTTCCCCTATTCTCCTCTGCATACCTGGGTGTCACTCTCCAGGGAAAGAAAGCAACCACTTGTCATTCCTTTTTCTTGCTACCTATGCATGAGGCCAGTCCTTCCAAGCCTCAGTTGTATTTTTACTGGAAAAGTGGAAATAATGACATCTGTCTTATCTGATAGGTGTATGTGAACATTTCTGAATCTGAACTGTGATTGTACACAGTGGGTGCTGCTTAGCAGAGAACTTGGCAGCTAGCTGGGTAACCTTCAGGAGATGTGGGCTTTCATTGTTACTGTTATTCAGGAGCCCCCTGGAGGGTTCCAGAAAGTACTCAGTCATCAGTCTTAGAATACAGAAATCTTTCCCTAAGCTAAGGTGTTAATGACAGTGGAGTATTATAGTTGTTGCAGTTGTTGCCATGGCACCGTGCCCGGAAAGTTCGCTGTGTGGTAACTCTTAGAGTGTTTTTCACTATCTCTGAAAGTTTCTTTTCCTCTTTTCTTATTTCCTTTTTACTTTTGAGAATGCTTTGATTATATTTAAAATTCCAACCTAATGAGAACACTGAGCAGTCGGCTTATTTTCATTGTTAACATTTGGCCTTTGACATTTTGCTGGATTCATTCTGTGGACTTATTTTTTCCTCCCTCCTCGTTTCTGAGTCTTTCCGTCATAGGCCACATTTTATGCATTTATCACATCTGGTCAATGATTTACTGAAGATACGAGTAAGGAAAATCAAATCACCTCTGGGAGTAATAATTCTCTTTACGTGCTCCAAAGGCAGTAGCCAGATCATGTGCTGCGTTGACTTTAAATGCTTCAGTCCTTATACACCTAGCTGGTGGGCGGCCTTTCAGAGGAGGAGTCTAAGCCCTCACTTGTTTGCTTTGTGGGGAGAGGGTGGCTTCAGCCAGGAGAAAAGCAGGGCTTGTGCGTGAAAGCACTGGCCTCAGGGGTGGCATATTTTGAAGTCTGCCTTTTCCCTGGTAACAGATTGTCAGCCGCTATTTCAGGCAGTGATCCTGAACTGCTGGATTTTTTGTTTGTTTGTTTGTTCTTATTTTTGCTGAGAGGGTTTTTTTTGTTTTTTTTTTTTTTTTTGTTTTTTTAAGATACCTGAGAATGCCTTTGATGGGAATGGTCCCAGTTTTTTGGATGAAAAATCTCACTCTTCCACCCTTTTCTCCATACATAAGATCGTATCCCTGTTTTGCTTGAATCCGTTGAGATCTGCTTCCTGGTGTGACTTCCCTTCTCTGAGCCTCCCTTTGATCTTCATCTAATGTTGGGCGCCCATCTTCCTGGCAGGCTTATTTTGAGCATGAGCAGAAACACCATGTACGCCCAAACAATAATATGAATTGGGAGAATTATTGAGTGTTGCTACCATTTGCTAAGCACTGTGTTAGAATTAGGAATGAGAGAAAAAAGCAGTCTGTGCACTCAGGAGGCCCACATTCTGCCGGCGAGATGGCACGTCGACAGATGGCTGTGATGCACAGAGGTAGATGCTTCCTGTTGACAAGGGAGGAGCGCATGACGCTCCCAGGCATGGAGGAGGGCCCGCTGCAGCCCCACGGCAGCATCTGGCCTCATTGGGAGGCTGCGTGGGACTTGGAAAGGGCAGTGTTGACATGGGCTCCGGTGTGGGGAGGAGGAGGCTGCAGGCAAGAGGGACAAGTTGGAAGACTCACAGGTGCGTGGGGACCAGGTGGTTGGACCGTCTGTCGTCATCTCTTATATAAGGTGCACGTGGGCCGCGTGAATGCAGCAGGTCTTAAAGAGTAGAATCCGAGGGGTACTGCTGGGACCTGCAGTTTGTTCCCTGTTTTCTGTGGATGCTGCTGTACAGGTCAGCCTGGCTCTTGATGAGCCTGTAGGCAGCTTCTCATTTGCCCCAGTTCCTCTTGTTCCAAGATCATGGAAGAGCTACTGCCCCAAGGCTTTCAGCTGCTTGCCAGCTCCTCTGCTGACCTGACATCTATACATAGCAGCCCTGAGGGGCTTCCCTGGTAGCTCAGGTGGTAAAGAATATGCCTGCAATGCAGGAAACCCCCGGTTCAATTCCTGGCTAGGGAAGATCCCCTGGAGAAGGGATAGGCTACCCACTCCAGTATTCCTGGCTTCCCTGGTGATTCAGACACTAAAGAATCTGCCTGCAGTGTGTAAGACCTGGGTTCGATCTCTGGGTGGGGAAGATCCCCTGGAGGAGGGTTATGACAACTCACTCCAGTATTCTTGCTTGGAGAATCCTCATGGACAGAGGAGCCTGATGAGCTACAGTTTGTGGGGTCCCAAAGAGTCGGACACAACTGAGTGGCTAAGCACAGCCCAGCACAGCCCTGGAGGGGGACAAGGAGGGCACACACAGAAGGCAGTGCTGTGTGTTTCTGCAGCTGCTGCTGGTCCCCTCAGGTGGCTTAAATGATAAGACTTTGGTGGTCTCGTGACTGCTCCTGACCTCTTTCTCATAGCGCTTACGTGCATTCCAGCACTGTCCTCTTCACTCTCGGTGTCATGAGGGGTTAGGGGCATGGCTTTGGAATTAGAGTTTTGCTACTCGCCGTTTGGATTTAGGCTGGGTATGTAAGTTCTCTAAGCCTCAGTTTCTTAGTCTGTATGATGGGAATAAAGGTCATAGTATCCAGCCCATACTAGTGTCGTCAGTCTCAAGTGAGGCCCTCCATGGAGAATTGCTGACTCAGTACAACTTGGCTTGTAGTAAATGCTTCGGAAATGTTAACTGCAGTACTTGCTGTTAAGTCTTCACCCCAGACGTCGCAGCTGTGTGTCTTCGTTCATGTGTCCTTGTCTTTGGCCAGTAGAGCGGGTCCCGATAACGGCCAGACTTGACTTGCGTTCCTCTTGAGCATCATTCTTCGCTCGCCCTCTCAGAGGCGTGAGGCTGGAGCTGGGGGCGCTGTCCCCCCGTGGGATCCTGCCATACCCACAGTGTGCGCCCTTCCAGCACGGTTTTCTTTCTCAGGGAGCTGTCATGGATGCCCTCTCTGCCCTATAACAGTATCTTCGCTTGTCTCGGGGCTTCCAGGGGGCCCTGGGGTTTGGGCAGAAGTTAGGTCCTGGGACTTTGCCTCCAGTTCAGCTCTGCTTCCCTCCTTCCCAGCTGCTGCCAGCACCTCTCTCATTTCCTCAGTCCTGTGTGGTCCAGACCAAGCACCACCTCTGCTGCCCGGGACCACCAGCCGCAGCTGCTTACCTTACACAGGTTTTCCCACCTGCCACTGCTCCCTTTGGAAGCCCCCTCCCCCTCACATCATGGCCAGGCTCCCTTTGGACACCGCCTTGACATGTCATTTTCCTATGTGAGGGTCTTTCATGCCCCCTGCCCCTTTCACTGGTCTGAACCTTAGCACCTTTCCCAGGCTCACCCAGATTCTGCCTGCTTCTGGTTTGTTGATAGAGCAATAGCTTGGATTCAGGAACCTTGGGCTGTGGTCATTTCTTATCTGAGTGTCTTTGAGGAAGCCCCTTCCACCTCTTTGGGTCTCATTTCCTGGATTAGGCAAGTGTTTTTAAACAATATTTTTGTTCAAGGAGCTTTTTAAAAAAAAAAAAACAAAAAACCACAGCATGATTCTTGAACAACGTTTTTCAAAACTCACTGTCCCCAGTCCTGCTTTAGAGATTCTGATATGACCCCCGGGGGCGGGGGGAAGGGTGTATGTGGGGGAGGGAGACCTGCAGTGGGAACCTGGAGTTTCTTTCAGTTCACTAGCATCTCTTCCTTCAGCCCCTCTTGGGAACTGCTGTTTCAGATGAAATCACAGAGGAAGCCGAGAATAGAGACAGACCAGAAGAGAGAGGGTGTGAGAGGTGCAGTGTGAAGGCCCCGGCCAGGCCGAACCGAGGGCTCCTGTGCCTTCAGCCGCTCGTGTTCCCCAGTCTTTCCTCGTGACGGGCAGCCTCCCTGCTCGCGTCGTGGTACAGCTGACAGTGGCTGCGGGTTTTGATGGTGCCGTCGAGCGTTCATTGTCTGCTCCTTTGTGCTCTGTGTCTGTGGCTCTTATTTCCCCAGCAGGACTGTGAGCTCCTCCAGGGCAGGGCTGCAGTGCCCACCACTCAGCGTGGCCTTGTGGAGCTCGCGGTGGCTTCAGGGAGGGTGATGGGTGGTGGCTTGGCCATCATGGGGGAGAACCTCAGAAGGTCACTGGCGGGCCCTTTACTCAGGTCGCATTCACCTCTCCTGCAGAGTGAGCTTTGGGGGCTGAGGTTGAGAACTATACAAGGAACTTCGGTGTGATCACTGATTTGACTCTGGGTCTTTGTGCCCNCCACCACTCAGCGTGGCCTTGTGGAGCTCGCGGTGGCTTCAGGGAGGGTGATGGGTGGTGGCTTGGCCATCATGGGGGAGGACCTCAGAAGGTCGCTGGCGGGCCCTTTACTCAGGTCGCGTTCACCTCTCCTGCAGAGTGAGCTTTGGGGGCTGAGGTTGAGAACTATACGAGGAACTTCGGTGTGATCACTGATTTGACTCTGGGTCTTTGTGCCCCAAGAGCCTGCTTTGGCAGGAGGTGTTTTGCCTAAAAATATTCCTTTTCACTGTCACTGTGGTGCTGAGGTTGGGAGGCTATTGACTTGCGTGGATGCCTGAAGCCCAGCTATTGCCCGCAGTGTGTCTTGGGCTGCCCTTAGCTTCCTCAGGCAGCTCCTGAGCTCAGGCCCTGTCTTCTGGAATTGAGCCAGCTCTTTGACGAGGTCAGATCTGTGGGTTTTGAGGCTTATGCTGCCCACGGTCTCACCATTTCCTCTCTAGCTTGAGTTTCCTACCAGGGAGAATATGATAAAGGGTTTGGATTATTTAAAGGCCTGGGGAGTGCCTGGTAAGAGTGATCCTTGCTAAGAAGCGCTGGTAAACCTTCCGCTGCTGTGCAGTGGGTGATGAGCTGTCAAAACAGGTGAGGGCTTTACCGAGGATCATCTTGGCAAGCAGTTACTTTCTTCCTTCAAAAAAAATCTGAGATAAGGGGGACTAGCAGGATATCTAAATGGGAGAGAAAGGATTTAGAATGATAAATCCTCTGGCTCAGCTGTTGGTAGGGGGCCGGGCGGTAAGGGTGCCGTGGGAGGTCCTTGCCTGTTTCCTCTGCCCTGGAGACTTGTCATTTGAAGAGAAACTTGATGGTACTATTTTGTAAGAAGAGAAAAGTTTAAGATTGTCTGCCTAGGGCTGTGGGAGGAATGGGGTGACTGCTCTTGGGTAAAAGCACCTTTGGGTACCTGAACACATTCTAGAGTTGACTCTGCTGACAGTTGTACAGTCCTGTGAGTGGACTGATAAACACCTCGATTTGTATACTTTAAATGGGTGAATTGTTTGGTATGGGAGTTATGTCTTAATAAACTCTTACAGAATCACAGTTGATGAATCAGAAGGACCAAACTTGGGGTCTGAAGTCTTGAGTTCTGGTTTCACCACCTATTTAGCCCTCTGAGCCCAGGCACATCATCTAACCTCCTGGAGCTTCGCTGGTTTTATCTGTGAAGTGAGAATGAAAATTCCTTATGGGATTGTTGTTAAGACAGATGACACAGGGCATGTGAAATAGGACATAGTAAAACCTCTGCTAATTACATATTTACATGTTTAAGTTAGTCTGTTTTTGTGGATAATGGATGTTTAGCCTGAAATGCTCCTGAGAGTTCCCAGCTTGCCCTGTGAAGTGAAAAGCTTGTGTGGCTGAGAACTGATTTGCATGATGTATAAAGAGCAGAGTCCTTAAAACCCCATCTCGAACTGCCTCATGTCTGTGGTCTGGGACCTTGAGTCCAGACAGNGGTATCCATTGGAGGCAGGTCCACCTTGCGGCTCTGAGGAACCAGACACACAGCTTGAGTGTTGACTCACTGGTTGCGCTCCACAGGCTCACTGCAGCCCTGGGATCTGTGCCACTCCTTCTCAGGGACGAAAGTCTGAGCAATCTGGTGGATGCCTCTTAAATGCCGAACCAGTTGCACAACAAGGCGCATGTACTCAGTGCCACTGAACAGTGCAGTTGAATATAGTTAAATATTATGTTTTATATTATGTGACTGTTGCCACAATTTAAAAAAAAAAGGAAAAGGAATCCATGCTGAGCCAGCTGTGTGAGGTGGGTCCCAGAGAGCGTGTCTCCTTTGGGCCGCAAGCTTGCTGGAGAATGGGTGGCAGTTCTCGCATCTTGTCTGGCACACAAGTGGCCAGAATGGGAGTGCCTCTGGCTCAGCGCGGGGCGGGGTTCCTAGGCCATGTCGGGGCAGCAAGCCCTGGGAACGGTTGATTGTCCAAGCGCAGCAGGAACAGAGGTAGCTCCTTTTGAGCTGTGGGGTAAAATGTACGGAAATTGGAAGACCTGCTGTTTATGCCCTTATCCCCTTTTAAAACAAAGGTAGCCATAGCATTGGGGTAAATATTGAAATAAGCAATTTACCAAAAAACCCCAAACTTGACACCACCCCTCTGGCATAGCTGCCCTCCCTCCGTTTATTTCAGGCTGCTGTTCTGACTGAATGCAGGCCTCTAGGATTCCCGGGTTTGAAGACTTGAATGTTCTGTGACCAGCGCCAGCTGGCAGTCTCTGCTACACTCTTGTGATAATAGCAAGCTCTGTCAGAACTCAGAGAGGTGCTGCACAAACCACAGGGGCCTTGGTTAACACCCCATTTGTTGAAAATTTGCATCACTTTCCAATTGAGTTCTTTTTTGGCCTGTGGCAGAGAAAAGTCTGTCAGCATAACTAGTAGAACCAGTTCTGCTTGATTGTTAAAAGAACTGTACTTTCCTCACCTTCTTTTCTTATGCATTGAACATGTTACCCAGTTGGGGTCAGTAAGGGATTTTATCCCACGTGTCCAGTTCTGGAAATAAGGCTGTGGCCATTTGCTGATAAGGCAGCTGGACAGGGAGTGTCACAGTCGAAGGGCAGAAGGAGCAGAGGGTTAAGGGGAAGCCCAGGGCCCTTGGCTGAAACCAGGTGACAGTGAAGAAGCTCCCACTGCTCCAGAGAAGAGGGAGAGGGTAGAAGCAGCCGTCCCTGGACGCTGGTTGAATTGCCTCTGAGATCCTGGGAGGACACCAAGTCCACCCATGGTGGCTGCTGCCCTGCCTCTCTCACTGGACAGGCTTCATGACTTTATTTCTGGATGAATATCATATGCGTGACAATCTTCAATGGAATGTTCTTTCCAGTAACATGAGAGCATTTGGTGATGCCGCCCGTGTTACTGCCCAAGCCTAGATATTGTCTCTTAATCTTCCAAATGTTTCTCTGGCCCCCGCTGGAGTGATTTAAAAACCTCTCATTACTTAAAGTCATTATTAACTAAATTACTCAGTGAAATCTTCTGAGCACTTACTGTTTGCAAGGCCTGTGCTGGGACTTCGCAGGCAGCATTAGTGCTAACAAACCCGCCTGCCAATACAGGAGACATAAGAGCTGTGGCTTTGATCCCTGGGTAAGGAAGATCTGCTGGAAGAGGGCATGAACCCACTCCAGTATTCTTGCCTGGAGAATGCCATGGGCAGAGGACCCTCGTGGGCTACAAGGGGTCACAAGGAGTCCATGGGGTCACAAGGAGTGAAGCGACTGAAGCAACTTAGCACGCATACGCACACACACACACACCTGTCTCTTATACACATCTGCATCTCCCAGATGGAGAGGCTTCCGTGCAAAATAAAAAACAGGGTAGAACAATGTAAGACCTTGGCTTAGGACCTCAGAAAGACTTAAGGCAGGGCTTTTAGACCTTTTCAGACAGATGAAAGACCCCTCTTTCTGAGGGTGTGACTTCTGGGTGCTCTTCATTAAACAATAGTTCAGAATATCAGGGGTGTTGTTCCCAAGCAATCACACAATGGGCCCTTTCTAATGGCATGNCCCTCGTGGGCTACAAGGGGTCACAAGGAGTCCATGGGGTCACAAGGAGTGAAGCGACTGAAGCAACTTAGCACGCATACGCACACACACACACACACACTGGATTCTGGGGCAATATGGTGAACAGAAAAACAGAGAGCCTGTCCTCAAAGAGTTTATAAATTGATGGGGAGATAGACATAAACAAATGTGATACTGCAGTTGTGACAGGTGCTAAGAGGGAAAGAGACACAGGGCTTAAAGAGCCTGATGGCAGAGAAGGCTTCCCAGAGGAAATGACCCTTGTCCTGAGGTCTGATGGATACACAGGAACTCACAGGGCAGAGAGGAGAAGCATTCCATGCAGGGGCTTGGATTCAAGGCAGGAAGGAGCTTGGCAGGTACGAGAGGCTGACAGAAGGCCGGTGTGGCCGACATGCAGGCTGAGGAGGAGGGTGTGGGAGACCAGGCTGGACAGGGAGGCAGGGACCAGGCTGTGCAGAACCTGGCGGGCTTTGTCAGGTTGTTGTCCTTCTGCCACTGGTCACCCAGAGCAGGCTGTGTCCTGAGGGTTCACTGCCACTCCAGGTTGGGCAGTGGGTGCCAAAGGGGCAGATGCAGGCTGAGCAGTTGGAAAGCTGCTGCACTAGCCCACGTGGGCGATGATGAGAGCCTGGCTGAGGCTGGTCCTGGTGGAGGTGAGAGAGGAGCATGGGCTCTGGGTGTCTGTAATACGCAGTACCTATAGGATTTGGTCAAAGACTGGATACCGAGGGTGAAGGGGAAGGAGGTGTAAAGGGGACTCTTAGACGACATGCTTTTGAAGGGAAGCACAGGGTAGCCCAGGCCATACTGTGTTATTTGCCTTGGGGCCTTTCCTGGAGTGTGGGACCACACAAGGTTCTCACGGAATTCTCGAGAGTTGGAGTGACAGAGACCTAGGCCTTGGAGGATGGAGTGGAGTAAGTCGTAAGAGGTGAGCTGTCAGCTGGTGTGGAGGAAGCCCCTGAGTTCTTCCCCACACAGCGGCCATTACTCCTGGGGGTAGATGTATTTTTTTTTCTTTCAGTCTCTTTCCCTCTCCACAACAATTTTAGGCTTTTCCTGGGGCTTCCCAGGTGGCTCAGATGGTAAAGAATCTGCCTGCAATGTGCGAGACCCAACTTCGATCCCTGGGTCGGAAGATCCCCTGGAGAAGGGGATGGCTACCCACTCCAGTATCCTTGCCTGGAAAATCCCACGGACAGAGGCTACAGTCCATGGGGTCTCAAAGAATCAGACCCTACTGAACAACGAACGCATCGGGTTCTTTGAGTGATGCTGGTCTAGCAGATGCGTTCAGTGCCCTTCCTGTGCTGTTTTCCTTTCTTTGCTTCATTCCACAGAAGTGATGTGGCCTCGTGTAGGAACGAAGCTTGAGACAGCTATCAGGTTTGACTTCCACCTGCACCACATGCTAGCTGAGTGTCTTCACCTGCAGAGTGGAGGGAAGAGTGGGTATAAGAGCCCTCCCTCAAGGCTTGCTGTGAGGATTAAATGAGTTAATAAGTATAAAGCCCTTTAAACAGTGCGGGGTATGTAAGGCTCTAGAAATGTTTGTTACTATTATTCTCCTCTCAGCCTCTGTAATGGCTGGCCCTCGAGAGTAGCTGCTTTGACGTTCATAGAGTGGACACTTGTGATTTCTGCAGTCCACCAGCAACCCCTGAGTCACCATGGAGTAATTTGTGATGTCAGTAAGGAAGAGATTGTGTTTTCTCATCCAGTTGTAAAGGTCAAGTTGGATAGCCTTTAATCACTTGCCCAGTAAATTTGCCCATGAAGACAGCAGCTTATTACGCATTGAGAACTCAGCTTGATCAGGAGGAAGAATTTCATTGTGGGAATTTCATTGTGTCCCGTAACCCTTGGCGCATCCAGACGTGGGCTGTGCCTCATTGTTAACCACTTCCTCTCTTCTCCATTCAGCTATGCTCACTCCCCCAGGACCAGCAACAGCAGATGTTACAACTCTTGTTTCTCAAAAAAAGACAAAACCCTTTGAAATATTAAAATATTATCTCCATATTTGTTAGTTCTTTCTGTGTTTCTCTTATGGAGTCCAAAAAAAAAAATACTATAAAAACATGTAAGGGAAAGAGCTGTAAGACGTGAGAACTCTCCGTTCTGTGTTCCCTGCCTTCTCCCCCACCTGTACTGGTGGCTTCCCAGAGAAAAGGGAGAATTTCACTTTTTTTCTAAGGGGAGGGTTTCCTTTTCATTCTTGTTTGCACACCCTGATTTATTGGAGTCCCCTGGATAATTTTCTTCTCAGGACTGGTGTATATTTTGATTTCAGGGGTGAAAAGTTGATGGTGATGGTGCTTATTTATACCGTTTTTGAAGCGATAAACAGAGACAGGTTAGATATTAGTGATGTCGATATTAGATATTGACATTAGCCTGCCGTATGGCTCTTTAAATTCCAGTGCAGAANACTGAACAACGAACGCATCGGGTTCTTTGAGTGATGCTGGTCTAGCAGATGCGTTCAGTGCCCTTCCTGTGCTGTTTTCCTTTCTTTGCTTCATTCCACAGAAGTGATGTGGCCTCGTGTAGGAACGAAGCTTGAGACAGCTATCAGGTTTGACTTCCACCTGCACCACATGCTAGCTGAGTGTCTTCACCTGCAGAGTGGAGGGAAGAGTGGGTATAAGAGCCCTCCCTCAAGGCTTGCTGTGAGGATTAAATGAGTTAATAAGTATAAAGCCCTTTAAACAGTGCCGGGTATGTAAGGCTCTAGAAATGTTTGTTACTATTATTCTCCTCTCAGCCTCTGTAATGGCTGGCCCTCGAGAGTAGCTGCTTTGACGTTCATAGAGTGGACACTTGTGATTTCTGCAGTCCACCAGCAACCCCTGAGTCACCATGGAGTAATTTGTGATGTCAGTAAGGAAGAGATTGTGTTTTCTCATCCAGTTGTAAAGGTCAAGTTGGATAGCCTTTAATCACTTGCCCAGTAAATTTGCCCATGAAGACAGCAGCTTATTACGCATTGAGAACTCAGCTTGATCAGGAGGAAGAATTTCATTGTGGGAATTTCATTGTGTCCCGTAACCCTTGGCGCATCCAGACGTGGGCTGTGCCTCATTGTTAACCACTTCCTCTCTTCTCCATTCAGCTATGCTCACTCCCCCAGGACCAGCAACAGCAGATGTTACAACTCTTGTTTCTCAAAAAAAGACAAAACCCTTTGAAATATTAAAATATTATCTCCATATTTGTTAGTTCTTTCTGTGTTTCTCTTATGGAGTCCAAAAAAAAAAATACTATAAAAACATGTAAGGGAAAGAGCTGTAAGACGTGAGAACTCTCCGTTCTGTGTTCCCTGCCTTCTCCCCCACCTGTACTGGTGGCTTCCCAGAGAAAAGGGAGAATTTCACTTTTTTTCTAAGGGGAGGGTTTCCTTTTCATTCTTGTTTGCACACCCTGATTTATTGGAGTCCCCTGGATAATTTTCTTCTCAGGACTGGTGTATATTTTGATTTCAGGGGTGAAAAGTTGATGGTGATGGTGCTTATTTATACCGTTTTTGAAGCGATAAACAGAGACAGGTTAGATATTAGTGATGTCGATATTAGATATTGACATTAGCCTGCCGTATGGCTCTTTAAATTCCAGTGCAGAAGTACTTATATAAGTTTTTATTCTCAGCTTGTCACCAACTTTCAGTAGCTTAATCTACTTTGTGTGTGTGTGCATGATCTTAGTTCCCTTATCAGAGATCAAACCCAGGCCCACGACAGTAAAAGTATCACGTCTTAACCACTGGACCACCAGGGAATTCTCAGTTTAACCTACTTTGAATAAACTCAGCAGTTGAGAAAACTCTCCTTTTGTCGCTGCGCCTGAGCAGTCTCTTCCTCGGATGTGGTGTTCTCTTAAGGAAGCTGTTAGTTTACTCTCTTGGTCTTGTAAGTGGGTTCAAAGTACTGTCTATTGCAGAAGAAAAAGACACCAAATGACCAGACCTAACTCATTGTAGAAAACAAGTCCTATTAATAGAAAAAGGCCATTTCCTTTTCCATGACTTCAGATAGTCCTGTGTAGTCAAAATCTAATGGAATTAGGACCAGTCTGGGTGTTGCTAATGGCAGTTTTCTGATCCACAGAAAAAAGAATCGAGAAGTCTCCTGAGTGGAGTCAGTTTCTTTTAATGTGGGAAATAGGATTGACAAGAGAAGCAGAAATTATTCTGCTCATGCAGAATCTTAAATAACTGTGGCTTGTAAGTAGTATGTTGAAATCTTTATTTAATCATCAGAGGAAAGGAAGAGAAAAAGAAAGGAATCAAGAAGGACAGATTCTGCTCAGTCCAATAGTTGTAACAAATCTCATTTACTGAGTATATATGCCAGATGTTTACACCCATTTCTATTCATAACCTCATACTAGGTGGTAGTATTTCCATTCACACAGGAGGAAACCAAGTTCAGTCAGGTTAAATGGCAAGTCCAAATGCATGTCTGTAGGTACCAGAGCTGGGTTTGGACTGTTGCCTCAAGTCTGTATTACTTGTTTTCAATACATCCACAGAGAGAAGTTTGGAGAAACTAAGGGAAAGACAAAACTTAAATTCTTAGTACTATGCTGTTTTAAAACTACAACTCGGCTTTAAAAAAAAGGTAAATTTTTGTTCTGAGATACACATGGATTGCCACCTAATATGCAGCCACAAATGCATCTTCCCCCTCTGATTTTCTATTTTAGCGGAGAAAACAGAATATTCAGTGCCCATTTTAGAGCAGTGGAGCGACTTGGAGGAAATAAAAATGTTTGTATTATGTCTTTTTAGCACTTGGTGCCAGATGTGATCGAAAGAAATTGTGTTTTGGAACCTTTAGGGATGTTATGTTGCCTCTTGGAATTTGCCCTTCTGCCTGGATGAAATTAAGCTGAGAATAACAACTTCGGTTTTTGACTCAGAGCCCTTGTAAGCAGTGAAGGGTTGACATGAATATTTACAAGTGTCTGGCCTAGGAGAGCTTCACGGTAGAGACCC
>SJYW01012720.1:241843-255356 GCA_006410735.1 Raphicerus campestris
CCCTGGTTGGGGAACTAAGATCTTACATGCTGTGCTGCCAAAAAAAAGAATAAACCAAATGTACCTATTTTCTTTAAAGTTTTTTAAAATTACTTTTAAGAACCTATTAACACAACATTACAAATCAGCTATGTGTTAGTAGCTCAGTTGTGTCCGACTCTTTGCAACCCCATGGACTGTATCCCGCCAGGCTCCTCTGTCCTTGGAGATTCTCCAGGCAAGAATACTGGAAGGGGTTGCTGTGCCCTCCTCCAGAGGATCTTACCAACCCACGATCAAACCCGGGACTCCAGCATTGCAGGTGGAGTCTTTACCATTTGAGAAATCAGTTATACTTCAATTAAAAAAAAACACCTAGCTTGTCAAATAAACAAAAAGCTGCTGAACGTGACGTTTTAGCATGTATTCCGAAAGTATGGCTTTATGTTATTCATTTGAGCCCTTAAATATATTACCCTTTGCTCTTCTCTTTTAGGAAATTCACACAAACGAAAAGGAAGCAACCGAGAAGGAAGTAACTCTTCACTTGTTGCCAGGTAACATTCATGTTAGCGTCGTACCTCCTCGTGTGCAATTCAAAGCCAGCGATAAATATGTCATTTCTAGTAGCACTATATATAAACTCCTTTGTTTTCATCCACACAGTGTGTGACAATAATGAGTTGGACCAGAATATCAAGGTCTTTAGTTCAGTGTCTGCACACTTGGGACTGAATATTACAACATCTGCAAAGAATTTTTGTTTCCTCCTACCCACAGCGGATAAAAATAAAGGCGGGAAATTCTCACCTCTTTGTAAGCAAATGAGGTCTTTTTTCAGGTTGCCTTACTTGGCCCCATCAACTTTTCTGGTCCCTATCTGGAAGATTCTGGTCCCTTCTAGATCCTTACATCCCACCCTGGTGGGGCTTAACCAACTCCCCAACCCTGGGCTGCCAGGGCTTGCTGTTTGTCATCACCAAGGAGACTGGATTGGTTGGATTTTTTTTTTTTTTTTGAGATGGAGGAGAGTGACTGTCTATGGCGTAAGTCGAGTTTTAATCATTTTTGAATTCGGGAACAAACTTGGCTGTGTAGGCTCTCCATATATGGGGCTATCCTGTGAGTTGCGCTTTCAGTTCTCCTACTTTCTTTTCTTCCAGCTTTTTTCATAAGTATTTTTGGGTACATTTCCCAAAACAATTAAGGCCTCATTCTGGTTCTTTTAATTTTATTCCCTTTTATTGGGACAATATGAATATGCACAAATTTCTGACTGATCCACCTTATTTGGCAAACATCAGAAAGCTCTAACTTTTTTTAAAAATGTTTTTAAGTGTCAAAGGCTCTTCCCTCTAAATATGGCCTAACCCTCAATCCATATATCCTCTTCTGTTTCCTCTTCTTGGAGTACAGATTCGGAAGCTTACTTTTGTCTTCAGCTTAGTGTTATGCACATGCTCGCATTCCCTGGATTCCTGGTCTCGTCTTGCTGTGTAGCCCAGGTTTCCTAGACTAGATTAAGATCTTTCCCAGCTTGTGCCTCATGTGACCTGAGACTCTGTCTTTCTGGACTGGCTGACAGGTGTGGCGAGGTCTCCAGTGCCTGAGCATGGACCCATGTGGCTTGCCTGGCCTTGGGAGAGGTTCACTATTAAAGCTGTTCTATTTATTTATTTTTAAAGCTGTTTTACACCAGGGAATGCAAGCACAGAAAGCCTTGCTCACATGTCTTCTATCTTGAACTCAGCTAAGGCACTTTTTCTGAGACTATTTTAAACCCTGGTGAGGCCCTCATCACTTCATTGTTTTCTTCAAGCCTGGTGGTTTGAAGATGCTGACCTGTAGACACTGACCTCTCTGTAGAGGCTGAGCTGGTGACAGAACCATCTTTCTGTATTTCTATTGTATTTAACTGCTTGGAAGAAAGAAAAAAACAAGGTGAAACATTTTATGTGTCCCTTCATAGTCTTAGTATTTGAAGTTCTTCTTTGTTTTCATATTGAAAGTTAGAATAGATTAATTTTGAGCCAAATGGTAAATTTAAAGATATTGAAGGGAAAATCCAGAGGGAGATTTTAAGAAGATGGTTGTCTGTTAGATGAGGAGGAAATTCCGTTTTTTCTTGTCACAGAGTATTTATGCTTAGGTGTTTTTTTTTAATTATTATTTTATACTCAATTTTTCGTTTCTCTGTATCCTCCTTTTATTTTTCTGTCCTCACCATCCGGCCCTCATGAGCCTCTCCACTTCCTGCCGATCCCTAAACCCTCATCTCTTTGACTGGAGACGGAAGTTGTCTCTCTCTGTCACCAGGAAATATAGCTCCCGTGCTGCTGGGCGTCTGCAGAGAGAGCAGGAAAGGTGACATAGTGAGAGGAAACACGCTCAGCGAAGAAAGGGAGGAAACAGGCTTGCTTTCCCACAAACCTCTGACCTCCCTTTTCCTCCCATCCTTGCCTGTGGAGCCAGACCGAGTGCGGTCATGCTGTACCCCTTGGGCCTGAGGAAGCTGCCTGAGAGCTCCGGACCAGGCACACACCCCGTCCTCTTTCCGGGGTAAGGAACGGCCACTCTTCGCAGGAAGGGGAGCCGGAGAACGACATTCCACAGCTTGCTGGCCAGCCTGTCTGGCTTTGCTCGCTTGGGTACCGCTTCTGCTCGGGTACAGAACGTTTGTTCCGGTTCAAGTAATAGAAGCACTAAGATTTGTGCCTGCTGGGGCAGCCTAGGTCGTTTCTACCTCTTTCCTACACGTCCATTATTCGCAGTGAGAAGATAGAAGTGCGCCATGTGAATGTCTGTCTGAGTCATTGTGATTCCACTTCTCCGTGGGCCCCACGCTGCTTTGTCTCCCCCTGGGTGTTGCAGCTCCCCTGTGCCGTGTCGTGGCCTGTGTTTGTCTTTACAGGAATAGAGCCAGGGAAGCTTGTACTGCTTGCCGTCTGTATGTTGCTTGAGGACTCTCAGGACACTTTGCTTTGGTTTCCATCAGGTGAACAGCTGCTGTGTGAAGCCAGCACAGTACTGAAGTGTGTCCAGGAAGATTCCTGTCAGCGTGGAATCTACGGGAGGCTTGTCTGCACAGACTTCAAGATTGCTTTCTTGGGCGACGATGAATCTGCCCTGGATAATGATGTGCGTGCAAGCTGCATTTGGCTGAGTTTGGGGTAGCACTGCCCCTGAGACCGCATTGTCTTTTTCACCAGCTTCCCAGTAACTTGCCCTTAATGCATGTAAACACAAAGGCCAGAGTCCTTCTCAGCCATGATCTGCTCTCCTTCCTTTGGTGGGAGGACCACTCTGCAGTTCCCCCAGTGCCTCACTTCGTGCTGGCCTGCATTGGACCTCAGAGGTTGACACCATCAACATTTTTTTTTTCTGTATTTCAGTGCGGTACATATCACTCAGGGGAATCACAGCTCCCCAAAAACACTAGTTCCCCCCTGTTTTCTCTGCACTGAACTCTTCCCCAAATTTAGCAGCTAAGTTCAGTTATGAGACTGGGGCTGAAGGCCACACGTGAGTTTGGATTTGTGTTTCCTCTGCGCCGAGCTGCAGTGTTCTGTGTAAGGCTTGTCCCCCTTATGAAGAGCGAGCAGAGGAGAGCAAAGGAGTGTCCGCACCGCCCAGCACACCGCGCGGCCCTGGAAGCTGGTCAGCCTGGTCCTGGCAGCATCCCGCCGCCTCACAGTGTGGGCCCCTGTGCTGCCCGCCACTGCGTTAACAGCCTAGTTCCTAGTCCTGTGCAGAGAACGCATTCGCAGAAATGTTCCTAGTCCTGTGCAGAGAGCGCATTCGCAGAAATGTGAATCTCTTGGGGTTTTCTTCCTGCCCTCGCATAGCTCTGTCACTCACCTGTCACTCATCTGCATTTGGGTAGGAAAATCCGAACCCGAGTTCCACCTCCCAGCACCTCTCAGAGCGCATGTGCAGCTGCCTGGCCTGTTGGCCTGGGAGCAGCCCAGGGCTGACATGTGCTGCCTGGGTTTGAAAACAAGTGTTCACAACATTTCTCACACTTTGCTACTTCATTATCCTTTTCCTTGGGATGTGACATTTCCCTGTTTGTTTAGGGCATGTACCTTTTTCATTTATTTTTTCTTTAGTTTTATTGAGATAGAATTGACGTATAACATTGTAGTAGTTTCAGATGTACAACATGATGAATTTGGGATACGTATGTATTGTGAAATGATCATCACAATACGTTTAGTTAACATCCGTCTCCTCACGTAGTTGTACAACTTTTTTCTTGTGGTGAGAACTTTTAAGATCTACCCTGTTAGCAACTGTCTAGTGTACCGTGCAGTGTTACTAACCATAGTCACCATGCTGTATGATACATTTCCAGGACTTACTTATTTTATAATATAACCTAAGTCTGTACCTTTTGACCACCTTTGCCCATTTCCCCCACCCACTCCTCATTTTTCTTAGTATGCAAGTTGGGAATAGTAATTCATTGTGCCTGTAAATGTCTAACAGTGCTTAGCAAGGAATCACAGTTGTTTCCTTTTGAATGTTTTAGGAAATGCAGTTTAAGAATAAGGTCATAGGAGAAAATGACATTACCCTCCACTGTGTTGATCAGATTTATGGAGGTGAGTATCTATGTTCCCTAGGCCTTTGAATGTACAGCTGGTAATGGGTTGGTTTTGTTTTTTGGCCTTTTATAGTTTATTAAAATTGCTTCACCCATTTATCTTAATCAGTTTTATGGATGATAAAACAAATGTGAAGTGGCTTATTTGAGGAGGAGCTTATTAGCTGGAGAAGCTTGGACTTGAACGTGAACCTGTTCTTTCTAATACTNCAGGAAGGGGAGCCGGAGAACGACATTCCACAGCTTGCTGGCCAGCCTGTCTGGCTTTGCTCGCTTGGGTACCGCTTCTGCTCGGGTACAGAACGTTTGTTCCGGTTCAAGTAATAGAAGCACTAAGATTTGTGCCTGCTGGGGCAGCCTAGGTCGTTTCTACCTCTTTCCTACACGTCCATTATTCGCAGTGAGAAGATAGAAGTGCGCCATGTGAATGTCTATCTGAGTCATTGTGATTCCACTTCTCCGTGGGCCCCACGCTGCTTTGTCTCCCCCTGGGTGTTGCAGCTCCCCTGTGCCGTGTCGTGGCCTGTGTTTGTCTTTACAGGAATAGAGCCAGGGAAGCTTGTACTGCTTGCCGTCTGTATGTTGCTTGAGGACTCTCAGGACACTTTGCTTTGGTTTCCATCAGGTGAACAGCTGCTGTGTGAAGCCAGCACAGTACTGAAGTGTGTCCAGGAAGATTCCTGTCAGCGTGGAATCTACGGGAGGCTTGTCTGCACAGACTTCAAGATTGCTTTCTTGGGCGACGATGAATCTGCCCTGGATAATGATGTGCGTGCAAGCTGCATTTGGCTGAGTTTAGGGTAGCACTGCCCCTGAGACCCCATTGTCTTTTTCACCAGCTTCCCAGTAACTTGCCCTTAATGCATGTAAACACAAAGGCCAGAGTCCTTCTCAGCCATGATCTGCTCTCCTTCCTTTGGTGGGAGGACCACTCTGCAGTTCCCCCAGTGCCTCACTTCGTGCTGGCCTGCATTGGACCTCAGAGGTTGACACCATCAACATTTTTTTTTTCTGTATTTCAGTGCGGTACATATCACTCAGGGGAATCACAGCTCCCCAAAAACACTAGTTCCCCCCTGTTTTCTCTGCACTGAACTCTTCCCCAAATTTAGCAGCTAAGTTCAGTTATGAGACTGGGGCTGAAGGCCACACGTGAGTTTGGATTTGTGTTTCCTCTGCGCCGAGCTGCAGTGTTCTGTGTAAGGCTTGTCCCCCTTATGAAGAGCGAGCAGAGGAGAGCAAAGGAGTGTCCGCACCGCCCAGCACACCGCGCGGCCCTGGAAGCTGGTCAGCCTGGTCCTGGCAGCATCCCGCCGCCTCACAGTGTGGGCCCCTGTGCTGCCCGCCACTGCGTTAACAGCCTAGTTCCTAGTCCTGTGCAGAGAACGCATTTGCAGAAATGTTCCTAGTCCTGTGCAGAGAGTGCATTCGCAGAAATGTGAATCTCTTGGGGTTTTCTTCCTGCCCTCGCATAGCTCTGTCACTCACCTGTCACTCATCGGCATTTGGGTAGGAAAATCCGAATCCGAGTGCCACCTCCCAGCACCTCTCAGAGCACGTGTGCAGCTGCCTGGCCTGTTGGCCTGGGAGCAGCCCAGGGCTGACATGTCCTGCCTGGGTTTGAAAACAAGTGTTCACAACATTTCTCACACTTTGCTACTTCATTATCCTTTTCCTTGGGATGTGACATTTCCCTGTTTGTTTAGGGCATGTACCTTTTTCATTTATTTTTTCTTTAGTTTTATTGAGATAGAATTGACGTATAACATTGTAGTAGTTTCAGATGTACAACATGATGAATTTGGGATACGTATGTATTGTGAAATGATCATCACAATACGTTTAGTTAACATCCGTCTCCTCACGTAGTTGTACAACTTTTTTCTTGTGGTGAGAACTTTTAAGATCTACCCTGTTAGCAACTGTCTAGTGTACCGTGCAGTGTTACTAACCATAGTCACCATGCTGTATGATACATTTCCAGGACTTACTTATTTTATAATATAACCTAAGTCTGTACCTTTTGACCACCTTTGCCCATTTCCCCCACCCACTCCTCATTTTTCTTAGTATGCAAGTTGGGAATAGTAATTCATTGTGCCTGTAAATGTCTAACAGTGCTTAGCAAGGAATCACAGTTGTTTCCTTTTGAATTTTTTAGGAAATGCAGTTTAAGAATAAGGTCATAGGAGAAAATGACATTACCCTCCACTGTGTTGATCAGATTTATGGAGGTGAGTATCTATGTTCCCTAGGCCTTTGAACGTACAGCTGGTAATGGGTTGGTTTTGTTTTTTGGCCTTTTATAGTTTATTAAAATTGCTTCACCCATTTATCTTAATCAGTTTTATGGATGATAAAACAAATGTGAAGTGGCTTATTTGAGGAGGAGCTTATTAGCTGGAGAAGCTTGGACTTGAACGTGAACCTGTTCTTTCTAATACTCCACGGTGCCATTACAGGCTAGGTGTTGGTCATATGTCAGTGTTAGCCATGCAGGTCTTACTTTAAAGGCTAACCTATAAAAGTCTGTTGTAGCACACCAGCTGTCTATTCTGCTGATTACACAAAGCCTCTCTTGGCATCACTTCTCTATTTTGGTAGTCAAGGCTTTGTGAGCAATTATTCGGTAGCCATTTATGGAGTTCCCAGCACCAGGATGTCCAAACTCAGGGTCAGGGTCAGGAGGGGCCCTAGCCATAAACCCGGGAGTCAGCTGTCCCAGGTCAGGTCCCTAATGATCTCCCATCTTTCGTAATCTCAGCTTTCAGAGCTGGATTTTCTGCAAGAGTTGATTCTGCTGCCAGTGGCAGGTCCATTTTGGTCTTGTACTTCCTCTAGAGGAGTGAGGAGCCCTGGCTGTTGCAGAGTCCCAGGCTCCTGCTGGGTGGGATAGGCCCCAGCTGGGTGGGATGGGGCCGTGCTAATGGTTACTGAGAAGATGACACCTTTCCGCTCACTTTTGAGAGGCCTCCTTGGAAGTTAGCAGTTTACCTTGTTTCTTTGGCATTAATCTGTCTTATAGCATGATTTCCCTTCTTGATGTCATTGTTTTGTAGTGTTTGATGAGAAAAAAAAGACTCTCTTTGGACAGCTGAAGAAGTACCCTGAGAAGCTCGTCATCCACTGTAAAGACCTCCGGGTATTCCACTTCTGTCTGAGGTACACAAAAGAAGAGGAAGTCAAAAGGGTAACTAGTCGCATGCGTTTTTAGGTTTTATTTCCCATCAGGTTTTCCCCGCTTACTCAGTTCTTGCTTCCATTGCACGAAGGTTGAGGGGAGCCTTTCACTCTGTAAAATTGAAACTGGTTATAACCTCATGTGCTTTGATTAGAATTGAGAGAGAACTCGGTAGAGCAGGACGGTATTGTCCTGGCACATGCTACGTTTAGTCCTTCGATTCATACCATGTTTGTTCCCAGAGCCGTCAGAGGGTTGGAGGTGGGAAACCAGGGTCAGAAGTCAGTAAGGGAGGGGAAGATGGATGGAGCAGCTAGAAGCAGTCCCCTTCCCCCACCCCGCCAGCCTTTCCAAAAGCAGCAGCAGCGACTCCTAACTCCCGAATGAAGGAGTTGACATCTGGAAGATCGTGGTTGCATGTGGAGGGAGGTGGAGGTACATGGTCATGGGCAAAATGAGTCACCAACTGAGCCTGTGCTTTTGGTCAGTTACTTAATCTGGTTGCTGCAGCAAATTGAGGTGTGTAACTGGGTGAACTGGTTACAGTGATTATTTTAAGTTCCAAGGTTTCTCTTAAGTTATTGAAGGTCTCAGACTTGCCACTGTCATGGTAATGCATCAGGGGAAACCTCTAGCGAGAGGCCAGTTTATCTGTTGGCTTCGGCTACAGTGAGTTATTAGACGTTCTTTTTAGATATCCCCTTTATCTTCTTTCAGGTAGCGCAGGAGTTTGGTTAGAATAATAAACATGACCCCAGTATTTGTTCTGAGTAGAAAAAAGTGGTATAGATATGGAAAATTCCCTAAGAAGCAAGAAACTTCAATTTGAATGATGATTTTCATCATCTGTCCAAATATACTTTTTGTTTGGAACTTCAAACAAAAAGCATGGTAGATTGAGTTCCTTATCTTCCAGAAAGAAAGAAAGTGATGTTGTTCAGTTGTGTCCAACTTTTCGCGACTGTATAGACTATATGTAGCCTGCCAGGCTCCTCCATCCATGGGATTTTCCAGGCAAGAACGCTGGAGTGGGTTGCCATTCCCTTTTCCAGGGGAATCTTCTTGACACAGGGATTGAAGCTGGGTCTCCTGCATTGCAGACAGACTCCTTACGGCCTGAGCCACCAAGGGAAGGCTGTCTTCGAGAAGAAGATCCTTAAGGCCATAACACATAGATCAGAATAGCTCAGTGTCTTGGTTATTATCTGATATCAGCTTTACATCTTTAGAGAGACTTCCCTGGTGGCTTGAACGGTAAGGAGTCTGCCTGCAAGGCAAGANAGATCCTTAAGGCCATAACACATAGATCGGAATAGCTCAGTGTCTTGGTTATTATCTGATATCAGCTTTACATCTTTAGAGAGACTTCCCTGGTGGCTTGAACGGTAAGGAGTCTGCCTGCAAGGCAAGAGACCCGGGGTCAGTAGTATCCCCTGGAGAAGGAAATGGCAGCATGCTCCAGTATTCTTGCCTGGAGAATTCCATGGACGGGGGAACCTGTTGAGCTACAGTCCATGGTGTTGCAAAGAGTCAGACATAACTGAGCGACTTCACTTTCTTTTACTTTACATTTTTGACATGTCAGATTTTGAGTGTCTGAATATGGCACTTAAGTTTTTTTTTAGCACTTTGTCTTTGATAAATTAGATTATGTCTTAAAAATTGCCCTAGAAATTCAAAGCTCTTAAAAAACCTGACAAAATAGTTAGCATTCTGTTTGTGTGGCATTATTCCAAGAGATAATATCACAGATACGGACCTCAATGAGAGTTAGCAAGTTGCTCAGTGGAGCCCATGGGCATTACTGAAAACCTAGACAACTTGGGTCTTGTCTCTCAGTGTTTACTTGCCAAAAGCATGACTGTATCCATTACTTGGTTCTTTGTAGATTGTCAGTGGCATAATCCATCATACCCAGGCCCCTAAACTGCTTAAACGATTGTTTCTGTTTTCCTACGCGACTGCAGCACGAAACAGCCCAGGTAAGCTTTCATCTGCCGTTAGGCAGGACCCTGCCAGTTCCTACCTGCAGCTCGTGGGAGAAAACCCATCCGTGGATTTTTTTCCCCATCTTTTCTAGCAGTGGATCACCTCTTACTTGGGTGATTGATTCAGATTTCTTTTTTTAAAAAAGGTTTCTGTTCCTTTCCCGTGATCTTTGTTGCTTTAACTTATCTTTTAGGTTTGTTTGCTTTTTGTGAAGGATTATTTGATGGGTTCTTATGAAAGATTAAAATCAATAGATTGTCATTGGAAATGTGAGACTATAGAGAAAGAAAATTGAGACAAGTGTAAAATCACCCTTTCTGTCCCTGGGTTCTTTTTTCCACTTTCATAGGCTTGATTTCATTTCATAAGACCGTACAAAAATGTTTTGCATTCTAGAAAGTTTTTAAACAGCCAGAACATGCTTTATAGCAAATATTTGGGGGTGGGGAATGAACACTTGTACAGAAGAGAGCACATCCGAAAACCAGTTTGGTTCAAAAACTTGAAATTCCAAAAGTTTTCCATTTGGTTCCCTGAAAAAGAGCGCAATCTTTTTAGTAAGAAACTGGTCATCTGAACTAGCTATTAATAATGCCCAGTGTTGTACAGTGATTTCACAGATGTTTGTCTTCATCCTTCTCTGGATCTTTCCCCTCCGTCTGTTCACTTGCTCTTCCTGTTCCCTTTTTTTTTTTTAATTCCAGATTAGTATTTTAATTTTTTTTCTTCCAGTTTTACTGAGCTATAATTGACACAGCATGTATAAGTTTAAGGTGCACAGCGTAACGATTTGATTTGCATATGTCGTGACATGATGCCCACAGTAATTTTAGTGAACGTCCATCATGACGTTCGTACACCAACATGATATTAAAGAAACAGAAAAACTTTTTCCTTGTGGTGAGAACCCTTAGGATTTACTCTCTTTAAATACATAAATGCACATACATAAATGCACAGCAGTGTTAATTGTATTCGTCATGTTGTACATACGTCCCTATCTGCCCGTCGCTCTGAACGTGAAGTTGGTGTTACCAATCCCATGTGCCATGAGCCTTTCTTCAGGGACATGATGTGTCCTACCTGCCCATGTCGCGCTTTGTGGAATGCAGAGTTGCTTTGTCACCAGCTGCTGACTTGGTAAATGTTTCTCGAATGCTTGCTATGGGTCAGGCACCCTGGAAATACGAACAGGACTGAATCTCTGCCCTCTAAGAGCATTGAGTCAGGGAATTCCCCGGTGGTCCAGTAGTTAGGACACTGTGCTTCCACTGCAGGGGGCCCGGGTTTAATCCCTGGCTGGGGAGCTAGGATCCTGAACGCCACATGGCACAGCCAGAAAAAGAAATAAGCAACCAGCCAGAGTGCTGTGTGCTCTAGTGGGAGGGACCGGCCACGCTGGGGAGGGAGGGCTGTCAGAGGGCAAAGGCCGGGCCTGAGCTGCTGGTGGAGGTTGTATCCGAAAGGCACTCAAGAGTGTTTGAGGCAGTGAGACTGGCATGTGCAGAGATGAAGATATCTGGGAGAGCAGGCTGCTTTGGGGGAACTGTGGTGATCTTGCAGAAAAGGTGTGAATTTCCAGGTCTGTCCCTCCTGAGTTCAAATCTTTGTCCAGCTGCCTAGTAGCGTAGACCTTCAGGATGGCGCTTAACTCCTGAGGCCTCTGTTTTCTCATTTAAAAAACAGTAGTGTTAATGCTTCCCGTGAATGTTTTGAAGACTGTAGATTGTTAAAGGCGTGGCACATAGGGTACAGTCATTGAGTGGTTAATTGAGAGTGCAACTGCTTATTCAGGCAGATTCTGCCCAGAGAATTACATTGACATGAAAATGTACTCAGCACTACTAGTAGTCTGAGCCTAAAACTTGTGCCTTCATGTAGTAAGTTCCTGTCTGTGAACGGTCTTTTCACGGTAGCAATACGTGTATGTGCTGATTAGCTGGGCGCTGGCTGACAACAGCACGTTGCAGTATGAGCTGTACAAAATACGACTTCTTTGTTGATTGCTGTACTTCGTATAAACATTTATTGGGTCTACATGTGAAAATCATACTGTTTTTAGGAGTTCTGCTTCTCCCTTGTATCCTGACTCTTGGTCTGGACCAGCACAGGACATATCCCAGCTCCCCAGCAGGTGTCGATCTGTGTGCCAAAATCCTTACCTTGACTCACCCTGGCAGTTTTATTACCTTACGGAGGTTTTTTTGTGTGTGCCAGAATGTCCAGGTTGTGTAGCATCTTGTCTTCTATTCAGATTCTANTCCCCAGCAGGTGTCGATCTGTGTGCCAAAATCCTTACCTTGACTCACCCTGGCAGTTTTATTACCTTACGGAGGTTTTTTTGTGTGTGCCAGAATGTCCAGGTTGTGTAGCATCTTGTATTCTATTCAGATTCCAGCATCCTTCTCTTCTCCTTCCAGCCTCCTTTTTTTGATAAAGTAAAGGTTATAACTGAGAGGTGCAAGTGGACCAGTTTTTGTTATTGTGTAGGGGTTTGTAGAAATGGGTGCTTTGCAATCGGAACATCTTTCATTTTTCTTAGGTTTAATAATTCACCAATGTGCTTTGGCTGAAAGGTCCTAAATGTTTGTGATGTGGCATTTTAGGGAAGAACTTATCTGTGTTGCTAAGAAAATGACCTAGTAGGCTTGAATAGGAATATTGGTATTACTTATGTCTGTGGGGAAGTTTATTTGCATCTGTTAACCTTATGGAAAATTTATGCTGCCTAGGTTTGAATTCCAGTTCTGCCATTGCCTAGCTATGTGACCTTGGATGAGTTAATTGACCTTTCTGTGCCATGTCTGAATGAAGGAAATAATACTGCTTACCCTGTAGGGTTGTGAGGATTGAGTTATTACATGAAAGGTGCTCAGAATAGTGCTTGGCATCCTAAGTGCTATATAAGCTTCACTACTGTTGCTGGTTTTTTTTTTTTAAATCATTGTTTGTATTATTATTCTTTGTACTATGATGTGGTTTTATTAAAAGGAGCAGGTGGGCATTTAATGTAACACTTTGTTTTCCCCAGAAGGCTTGCTTTTTAAAGATGTGCACAGGTTGGAATGAACTGATCTGTGTGGCCACCCAAGGGTGTTTTGGTGCACGTCAGCCACATCAGGCGGTGCTGTGGGGAGGACCATGGACACACCTGCTGGGCTGCGTGAGCAGCACTCCTGAGCCCTTCCTCCTTGCAGGGAGTGGCAGGGTGAGGGGCAGAAGTCCCCATCAGCGAGATGTGGCCCTTGACCTATGGGCCCCGACCCTCGACATGGCTGTCTCCTTCGTTTGTGGCCTTCAGGAGCCAGGTGTCACACTGAGGACTCCTCTTCTTGGCAAGGAGGCTTCAGACTCAGGAATCTGACATGCTGTTCAAATGAGTTTGCCATCTTATGCACACATGGGTAGGGCTAAAAATATTTTATTATTTTAGCATTTGTGCCAAGCCGGTCCTTTAGTGCTTCACAGGATCTTTTTTATGTTATATAAATTATCTCATGGTCAGATGACTGCAAATGGAGCTATAAATTACTTTTGCAAGGAATGGAACAAGAACAGTTCCTTTCCCCTGGTACAAAAAGACAGAGCCTCGCTCATAATTTTGGATGAAGGACAGAAAGAAAGGAACAAGGTTAGGATGAAGCAGTGAGTTCATTCTGCAGGGATAAAAATGGGCTTTGTGGAGGAACTTGGGGCCCAAGGAGCCACGTTCACAGCATTAAAACACCAGGGCTTCATGAGAAGATTTTACTGTCTTT
>SJYW01012720.1:271907-290887 GCA_006410735.1 Raphicerus campestris
CAGCTCCCCCTCCATAGCTAGCAGTCTGTTCCCATGTCTGCAGTGGCAGCCCGGCCTTCCTCTCACCTTGGCGCCCCCTCAGTGTCTCCACACAGATGTCCTGTGGGCACTAGACACCCAACATACCCAGTACTAATTTACCATCTTCCTCTGAAACCTCAAACCAGTGCCCCTTTCTGAGGGTAGTGCGGCGTATCGGCTGGATTACGTGCTCATCTCCAGCCCAGGCTGCTGCTGGCATTCCCGTGTATGGTTGACAGTTACGTTGCAGGTGACTCACAAGAGGATGCCCTCTCTAGACAGCTCAAACCCTCTCGGTTGACCTTTGACCTTGGGCCCAAAAGCTTGGTCAGCAGAGCAGGGCTGGGCTTTAGCCACTGTCAAACCATTAACCAGACCTTTACATAGGCTGCCCCAACCAGCCTGCCTTCTCCTCCATTTCAGGTTCTACTGGCAGATTACATTACTTTGCCCCCAAATCACGTCTAATCTCCTTCTGGTCCTGTAGAACAGAACAAACAAGTGAAATTCCCCCTGTCTCTAGAAAAATGCTTAAAACGGTCGACTCTGTCCCTTACGCGCAGTCACTTGCTTTCTTCCTCTGTTGCCCACCCTTTGTTGTTCATTGAGATTCCCTTCTCCTGTGGTTTACCACATTCTGCTTCCTATTAGATTTGCAAATTTATTTCTCTTTTTGGAGTCTAAAGCTCTTTAAAGGTAGACAAAGTATCACAGCCTTTTTCCAGCTTCTCACAACCAAATTCAGTGTCTTGCATGTGCAAGTCTCCTGGCAGTCTGTGTTGAATAACCGGCCGCCATGTTTTCTGGTTTGAAGTTTCTGTAATGAAGGGAGCTGCCTGCGTTTGACCATCCCAGTAGAGTGGGGCCTTCAGAGTCGTTAACTGCACTCTGTGTAACTTGGGGAGGTTTCTCAGTCTCTCCAGCCCTATTTTTTGTTGTTATTGGGGCTAGTACTCATAACCTGTCTGAGTGTGGTTGTGAGAATCAAATGACTTAATTCATGTAAAATCCTGAAATAGCTTTACCCCAGTGATAACCTCTATGATTATAGTAATAATAGCCTCTATTATAATAATGACAGTAACAGTAATGATGATGATGATTTTATTATCATCCTCCAGGTTCCCAGCACTAAAGCCAAGTCATAAGGTATATGTTAGACCATCAGTGAGTCTGAATGTGACTGCTTAGACCTGAGGTGGTGGTTGTGGTGTTAAGACTAAATCAGGCCTTTTTGTTGTGAGTATAACACATTGATTCCTTGGCATGACAGAGTTGAGACTATATTCAGGTCTTTGGTATTGAAGGTATAATTTCCCTGAATGAATTTCATGGTTAAGCTTCTCAGTCCTCTGTAAGGTGGTTTACATCATGTCTGGAAAACCTTCCTTCTCTTCTGCAGATATGGTGTTGGTCGTGCCACAACGGATGTGCCCTCTTGAAAATGTCGGCCCTGCCCAAAGAACAGGATGATGGCATGTTGCAGATCCAGAAGAACTTCTTGGATAGGTCAGCACTGTCGCACATCTTGTTATTGTTTAGTTGGCTTGGTTGTTTTCCAGGAAGCTGGGAACAGTTCTCGGGAGTAAATCCATTTCAGTTTACTTACTGATAAAGCCCTCGAGTGCCAGGAATACAGCTCAGTGAGGTCGTTTTTAATCTGAAAAGAGTCGGGATGACATGGTCCTGAAGTGCATCAACTGCATTGTATTGAGAGACACGTGGCTGCATTTAGGATTTAGGGGGAAGTAGTCTGATGGCTGGAGAAGGCGATGGCACCCCACTCACTCCAGTACTCTTGCCTGGAAAATGCCATGGACGGAGGAGCCTGGTGGGCTGCAGTCCATGGGGTCGCTAGGAGTCGGACCGGACTGAGCGACTTCACTTTCACTTTTCTCTTTCATGCATTGGAGAAGGAAATGGCAACCCACTCCAGTGTTCTTGCCTGGAGAATCCCAAGGACCGGGGAGCCTGGTGGGCTGCCGTCTATGGGATCACACAGAGTCGGACACGACTGAAGTGACTTAGCAGCAGCAGCAGTCTGATGGCTTTAATATTGACAGTTGTCAAATTTGGGTCAAGGTATAGATGTCACTGTGATATTCTGTTCTGGCATGTTTGAGAATTTTCAAAATAAAAAAGTTAAATGTTTTTATTCACCCCTAAACTGGATGAATTTAAAAACAAGAAAAGGAGTGGATTTAGGAGTTAAATTGCCTTGGTTCACATCCTGGCTCTTTCAGTTTATAGACTTGGTGGTTCTGCTCCTTGTCCCTGAGTTCCTGGCCCCGGCTCACCAGGAGTGGCCGCTGACTAGGGAGGAGTCGGTGGGAGCTCTGCACACAGATCCTGGCGCCTGGGAAGTGATCAGGAGAAACTGCTTCTGACTCAGGCCTGCTCTTCTAATGTCTCGTTCCTTTCTGATACCTAGGATTTACAAGACTGTCCACAGGCCTCCCTATGAGACTGCTAAAACTGAAGACCTCTCAAGCAACTTCCTTTCCCTGCAGGAAATCCAGATGGCGTACTCTAAGTTCAAACAGCTGTTTCTGATAGGTGAGAAGAACCCTGAGCCAAAACTCGCTGTCACCTGGAAAAAGACATGCTGTATGGCTCAGGTGAAAGGTGGTGCCTTGTCTCTGGGTTCCTCGTGGTCGGACACGGCTATAGGGGTGGGAGTCACAGAACACAAGGGCCGGTTACCATGAGGCTGGTGGCCCTTGCCACATTTCCTCCCACCATTTTCCCCTGGGCTCTTGTCCCATTGCCCCTTCTCAGAGCAAGGAACACAGAGCCACCCTTCTTCTCTCTTCGAGAGAGCGTTGGGCTTCTTCCTTTAGAAGCGTGGAACTATGCAGTACCTGTATTCCCCAGCTGTTTTGTAAGATCGATGATCTGTTTATTTTTCTTAGTCATTTATTGAATGGACTCCTCCTCCACTGAGTGGAAGTATTTTATTTTTCTGATTGAGCATATATATATATATATAAAACTCCAGTGTAAAAAACCCCAGTTAATCAGAAATGTACAAAGTAGAAAATTAAATATGTCCATCCTTGCCACTCCTCCTTCCCTGCCCAGGCTGCCCAGTGTGAAGAGTTCAGACCTTGGATCAGATTTAATCAAGTTCGGTCACCTATTGATTCTTTTCACTCCTTTTTTCTGGTGGCACCACGTGGCTTGTGGGATCTAGTTCCCCAACCAGGGATTGAACCCAGGCCCTCAGCAGTGAAAGCACTGAATCCTAACCACTGTACTGCCAGGGAATTCCCTATTCTCTTCACTCTTTTTTTTTTTTTTAAGATATTTTATTCATTATGTGTCTAGCTGCACTGGATCTCAGTGACAGCATATAGGATCTCCGATGTTCTTTGTAGCATGTGAAATCTTTAGTTGTGTCATGCAAGCTCTTAATTGAGGCGTGCAGACTCTGTAGTTGCAACATATGGGATCTAGTTCCCTGACTAGGGATTGAACCCAGGCCCCCTTCATTGGGAAAGATTAGTCTTAGCCACTGAACCACCAGGGAAGTCCCTCCCTTTACTCTTTTTTTCAAGTATATTTATTTTTAATGGAAGGATAATTGCTTTACAGTATTGTGTTAGTTCCTGCCATACATCAACATGATTCAGCCACTGACACACATATGTCCCCCTCTCTCTTTTCTCTTGAATGCATGTTTACCCTCTGATATTTGTCACACTTGTTGCCAGTTTCTCAGCTTTCCGTTTTTAGCCTAGGGGTCTGACTTAGGATTTACTTAGTTATTCAGCCAACATGTATTGCATTTCCATTATACACACCAGCTATGCCAGGCATTGGAGACAAAGATGACTATGACACCCAGGGAAACCAGTGTACACCTCTAACTGGAACACACTGACCAAAAGCAGACACGTGGAGGAGAAGTAAGAAATTGCACTGGTTGATCCAGGACTGTGATTCTCCACTTCTTTTGTCACCATCCAGTACTTGGCAGGGTTATCTGCCTTCTCACTGATTTGAGTTTGCATCTTTCACATGCAGTAGACTTGTGTAAAATGCAATGCTTCTGTCTCCAGTTGGACTGAGAGGTTGTGTCCAGTGTGCAGGATAAATATATGCGTGTTTAAGACTCCAGTAGAAGTTTCCATGGCATAGGACATGGTCTGTTGCACCTTCCGCTTCCAAGAGCAGCTGGCTGAATGTCGATGTGTCTGCCTAACGCATGTTTCTCTCCTTGTCGAGTTATGGGGTGACCGTGACTTGGTGGACAGATTTTAGGGCACTTTTTTACTTGTGCAAAAAAAAAGTCTGTTTTTGACTACCACACCCTTCCAGAGGTTTACAGTTCAAAAACCACTTCAGCTGAAGGCTTGAAACGCGCTTTACTTAACTGGAGCCCGGTGCTGGATTCTCAGCCTAGCGGAGGGCCACCACTGATGCATGGGGTCTGCAGCGGCATGTCCGCAAACAGTGCCCGACTTCTTCGCTCTGTTTCCTTTCTTTTCAGATAATAGTACTGAATTTTGGGACACAGACATCAAATGGTTTTCCCTGCTGGAAAGTAGCAGCTGGCTGGACATAATCAGGTATTTCAAGGTGTTGTTCTGCTCGTAAATTTCACAGTTCCATAAACCAAAGTAGTAAAGCAAGCTGACAAATAATTTAACTGCTTTCTGTTTCACAGGTAAATATTCTTAGGTCACATGTTCTGTTCAGGGCTCAGCTGGATTTTGCATTTGTTATTTATTATTTCTGTGCATGTCTGATCAGAATTTATGAATATGCTACCTGCCCACACAAATCTGCTCCTGAGACTATGGACCAGGGATGGGAAGGCTGTGGAAAAGGGGGTGTGGGACCCCAGCATTCTAACTGAGCTGCAGTGCTTACCTCCAGGGAGCAGGCTGGGGGCTGGGAAGCTGGGGGGATGCTGAGTTTTCTGGTTTTGTTTTTATTGGGGGCAGAGGGTGGTTTGGTGACAATCGAATTGAACCTGCATCCTTGCAGTAAGTGTGGAGTCCTAACCACTAGACAGCCAAGGAATTCCCAGGTGCTAAGTTTTTATTGCATACTTTTTAAAAGAATTCTCTTTCTTTTATATCTTACATATTGTTTTTTACTATAATGAGTGCCGATTAGTTTTTCTCATTTGAGGGATTAAGTAGAGATTCTGAGAGAACAAAACTTTTTTCTCTGTCCTACTTCCTATTTTGAATAGCTTCTCTCCATTGCCCTTAAACAGGCGCGAGGGCAGAGGGAGGTGCGGAACAGGTGTGACGCCTGGGTGAGAGCCAGTGAGAGAATGGCTCCAGCCCCAAGGCACCTCTGAGGAAAGGGCAGGCTCCCCCCTCCCCTCGCTCTGCGTTCTCCCTCAGACCTGCCTGGTTTGTACAGAGGAGCTGCAGGCCTCCAAACCCTTCTTAGCTAATAGGTTTTGAAAAGCCTGCTGCATGTCCCATAATTTGAATATATAACAGCAAGTATTGAACCTGGGTCTCTCGCATTGCAGGCAGATGCTTTACCGTCTGAGCCACCAGGGAACCAGGGAATATTGTCATAGATGTTATAAAATAAGAGGCCCTTTTCTTTCTGTGGGGCTTGTAGAGAAGGTGTGCGTCCGTAACTGGGTGAAGAGCCTGGGGAGGCACGTGGCAGGGTTATCAGTCCAGCACGTGGAGCTGCCAGTGGTGGCAACAGTTTCAAAGGGAACAGCTTGTCTAGAGAGACAAAGGGATTTCGGGACCATGGGCCTTTCCAGACAGGCGGATACATTTAGCCAGTGATCTTGAATTAAACAAAATGGGCCTGTAGCACAGCCTCCAGATATAAACATTTTAGGGTCTTACTAGGACTCACTGCCACACGCAGGTATAAATCAGCAGTAAGAATTCCCAGTTTAAGAATCATCTAAGAGCATTTTTACATCCGACTTTGAAATTCCCTTCTGAAAACTGTAAATTTCTAATAAGCAGATGAATGTCTTGCAGTACCTGAATAGTGTAAACAATAATTTGTTTCTTTTCTGGAGAATTTTAGTATGAGACAGTGAGTGAGATGGAAAACTGAAGATCAAGTTAGACTGCCTCTAAATTTCTTGTTGTTCATAATACCAAGCTCAAGATCTATTATCTGTTTTACTTGTCTCTCTCCTTATAGGCGCTGCCTGAAAAAAGCAGTAGAGATTATAGAATGTCTAGAAGTCCAAAACATGAACGTTCTTCTATTAGGTAATACATTTAAAGCACAAGGGGTGGCTTCCTTTTTCCTTTACTTGGGGTTCTATTTCTGTATATAGAGATTTAAGTAAGTGGAATTGTCTTATAAAGTGAAGTCGGTCAATTGTGTCCATGAACTAACTGTAGCCTACCGGGCTCCTCCATCCATGGAATTTTCCAGGCAGTAGTACTGAAGTGGGTTGCCATTTCCTTCTCCAGGGGATCTTCCTGACCCAGGGGTCGAACCCATGTCTCTCATATTGCAGGCAGATCCTTTACCATCTNACTCTAAGTTCAAACAGCTGTTTCTGATAGGTGAGAAGAACCCTGAGCCAAAACTCGCTGTCACCTGGAAAAAGACATGCTGTATGGCTCAGGTGAAAGGTGGTGCCTTGTCTCTGGGTTCCTCGTGGTCGGACACGGCTATAGGGGTGGGAGTCACAGAACACAGGGGCCGGTTACCATGAGGCTGGTGGCCCTTGCCACATTTCCTCCCACCATTTTCCCCTGGGCTCTTGTCCCATTGCCCCTTCTCAGAGCAAGGAACACAGAGCCACCCTTCTTCTCTCTTCGAGAGAGCGTTGGGCTTCTTCCTTTAGAAGCGTGGAACTATGCAGTACCTGTATTCCCCAGCTGTTTTGTAAGATCGATGATCTGTTTATTTTTCTTAGTCATTTATTGAATGGACTCCTCCTCCACTGAGTGGAAGTATTTTATTTTTCTGATTGAGCATATATATATATATATAAAACTCCAGTGTAAAAAACCCCAGTTAATCAGAAATGTACAAAGTAGAAAATTAAATATGTCCATCCTTGCCACTCCTCCTTCCCTGCCCAGGCTGCCCAGTGTGAAGAGTTCAGACCTTGGATCAGATTTAATCAAGGTCAGTCACCTATTGATTCTTTTCACTCCTTTTTTCTGGTGGCACCACGTGGCTTGTGGGATCTAGTTCCCCAACCAGGGATTGAACCCAGGCCCTCAGCAGTGAAAGCACTGAATCCTAACCACTGTACTGCCAGGGAATTCCCTATTCTCTTCACTCTTTTTTTTTTTTTTAAGATATTTTATTCATTATGTGTCTAGCTGCACTGGATCTCAGTGACAGCATATAGGATCTCCGATGTTCTTTGTAGCATGTGAAATCTTTAGTTGTGTCATGCAAGCTCTTAATTGAGGCGTGCAGACTCTGTAGTTGCAACATATGGGATCTAGTTCCCTGACTAGGGATTGAACCCAGGCCCCCTTCATTGGGAAAGATTAGTCTTAGCCACTGAACCACCAGGGAAGTCCCTCCCTTTACTCTTTTTTTCAAGTATATTTATTTTTAATGGAAGGATAATTGCTTTACAGTATTGTGTTAGTTCCTGCCATACATCAACATGATTCAGCCACTGACACACATATGTCCCCCTCTCTCTTTTCTCTTGAATGCATGTTTACCCTCTGATGTTTGTCACACTTGTTGCCAGTTTCTCAGCTTTCCGTTTTTAGCCTAGGGGTCTGACTTAGGATTTACTTAGTTATTCAGCCAACATGTATTGCATTTCCATTATACACACCAGCTATGCCAGGCATTGGAGACAAAGATGACTGTGACACCCAGGGAAACCAGTGTACACCTCTAACTGGAACACACTGACCAAAAGCAGACACGTGGAGGAGAAGTAAGAAATTGCACTGGTTGATCCAGGACTGTGATTCTCCACTTCTTTTGTCACCATCCAGTACTTGGCAGGGTTATCTGCCTTCTCACTGATTTGAGTTTGCATCTTTCACATGCAGTAGACTTGTGTAAAATGCAATGCTTCTGTCTCCAGTTGGACTGAGAGGTTGTGTCCAGTGTGCAGGATAAATATATGCGTGTTTAAGACTCCAGTAGAAGTTTCCATGGCATAGGACATGGTCTGTTGCACCTTCCGCTTCCAAGAGCAGCTGGCTGAATGTCGATGTGTCTGCCTAACGCATGTTTCTCTCCTTGTCGAGTTATGGGGTGACCGTGACTTGGTGGACAGATTTTAGGGCACTTTTTTACTTGTGCAAAAAAAAAGTCTGTTTTTGACTACCACACCCTTCCAGAGGTTTACAGTTCAAAAACCACTTCAGCTGAAGGCTTGAAACGCGCTTTACTTAACTGGAGCCCGGTACTGGATTCTCAGCCTAGCGGAGGGCCACCACTGATGCATGGGGTCTGCAGCGGCATGTCCGCAAACAGTGCCCAACTTCTTCGCTCTGTTTCCTTTCTTTTCAGATAATAGTACTGAATTTTGGGACACAGACATCAAATGGTTTTCCCTGCTGGAAAGTAGCAGCTGGCTGGACATAATCAGGTATTTCAAGGTGTTGTTCTGCTCGTAAATTTCACAGTTCCATAAACCAAAGTAGTAAAGCAAACTGACAAATAATTTAACTGCTTTCTGTTTCACAGGTAAATATTCTTAGGTCACATGTTCTCTTCAGGGCTCAGCTGGATTTTGCATTTGTTATTTATTATTTCTGTGCATGTCTGATCAGAATTTATGAATATGCTACCTGCCCACACAAATCTGCTCCTGAGACTATGGACCAGGGATGGGAAGGCTGCGGAAAAGGGGGTGTGGGACCCCAGCATTCTAACTGAGCTGCAGTGCTTACCTCCAGGGAGCAGGCTGGGGGCTGGGAAGCTGGGGGGATGCTGAGTTTTCTGGTTTTGTTTTTATTGGGGGCAGAGTGTGGTTTGGTGACAATCGGATTGAACCTGCATCCTTGCAGTAAATGTGGAGTCCTAACCACTAGACAGCCAAGGAATTCCCAGGTGCTAAGTTTTTATTGCATACTTTTTAAAAGAATTCTCTTTCTTTTATATCTTACATATTGTTTTTTACTATAATGAGTGCCGATTAGTCTTTCTCATTTGAGGGATTAAGTAGAGATTCTGAGAGAACAAAACTTTTTTCTCTGTCCTACTTCCTATTTTGAATAGCTTCTCTCCATTGCCCTTAAACAGGCGCGAAGGCAGAGGGAGGTGCGGAACAGGTGTGACGCCTGGGTGAGAGCCAGTGAGAGAATGGCTCCAGCCCCAGGGCACCTCTGAGGAAAGGGCAGGCTCCCCTCTCCCCTCGCTCTGCGTTCTCCCTCAGACCTGCCTGGTTTGTACAGAGGAGCTGCAGGCCTCCAAACCCTTCTTAGCTAATAGGTTTTGAAAAGCCTGCTGCATGTCCCATAATTTGAATATATAACAGCAAGTATTGAACCTGGGNTCTCCCTCAGACCTGCCTGGTTTGTACAGAGGAGCTGCAGGCCTCCAAACCCTTCTTAGCTAATAGGTTTTGAAAAGCCTGCTGCATGTCCCATAATTTGAATATATAACAGCAGGTATTGAACCTGGGTCTCTCGCATTGCAGGCAGATGCTTTACCGTCTGAGCCACCAGGGAACCAGGGAATATTGTCATAGATGTTATAAAATTAGAGGCCCTTTTCTTTCTGTGGGGCTTGTAGAGAAGGTGTGCGTCCCTAACTGGGTGAAGAGCCTGGGGAGGCACCCCCGTGGCAGGGTTATCAGTCCAGCACGTGGAGCTGCCAGTGATGGCAACAGTTTCAAAGGGAACAGCGTGTCTAGAGAGACAAAGGGATTTCGGGACCATGGGCCTTTCCAGACAGGCGGATACATTTAGCCAGTGATCTTGAATTAAACAAAATGGGCCTGTAGCACAGCCTCCAGATATAAACATTTTAGGGTCTTACTAGGACTCACTGCCACACGCAGGTATAAATCAGCAGTAAGAATTCCCAGTTTAAGAATCATCTAAGAGCATTTTTACATCCGACTTTGAAATTCCCTTCTGAAAACTGTAAATTTCTAATAAGCAGATGAATGTCTTGCAGTACCTGAATAGTGTAAACAATAATTTGTTTCTTTTCTGGAGAATTTTAGTATGAGACAGTGAGTGAGATGGAAAACTGAAGATCAAGTTAGACTGCCTCTAAATTTCTTGTTGTTCATAATACCAAGCTCAAGATCTATTATCTGTTTTACTTGTCTCTCTCCTTATAGGCGCTGCCTGAAAAAAGCAGTAGAGATTATAGAATGTCTAGAAGTCCAAAACATGAACGTTCTTCTATTAGGTAATACATTTAAAGCACAAGGGGTGGCTTCCTTTTTCCTTTACTTGGGGTTCTATTTCTGTATATAGAGATTTAAGTAAGTGGAATTGTCTTATAAAGTGAAGTCGGTCAATTGTGTCCATGAACTAACTGTAGCCTACCGGGCTCCTCCATCCATGGAATTTTCCAGGCAGTAGTACTGAAGTGGGTTGCCATTTCCTTCTCCAGGGGATCTTCCTGACCCAGGGGTCGAACCCATGTCTCTCATATTGCAGGCAGATCCTTTACCATCTAAGCCACCAGGGAAGATTGTCTTATAAAAGGAGTGAGCTAGTGTAGAAATCCTTCTCATACTTTTTACCCTGACCTTGGAATCCTTGCCTTGGATTTCATTGTTACAGTTTAAAAATAGATTCCTTCACTTGGAACTTGGCAGACATAGTCGCAGCCCAAGAAGGAATTGTTTGGTATCTTTACCAAAGCTCACATTTCCTGATGTTTTGGGGTTTTGTTTTATACTAACTCAGTTGAAGTTTGGATGACCTTTTTTGTATGAAGACACCCATGGATGGTTTAATTGTTATTTCTGCATCTCTGTGTCTGACAACTTTGTGCAGTTGTTGCAGAAACTGTGTGGTCCACAATTTCCTTTTCTGCAGTGGACTGAAGTTGCTGTACATGTGGGCTGGGCATATACACCCAGTGTGTGTAAGCCTCGTGCAGCAAAGATTGTTGCTGGGATTGTTAGATCTGAGCTAAAATATTATCTGCCATATTGAATATTTAAAGTTTCTTGTGGCCCCATGCTTTAAGCAGAGTGCCTCATGCTTTCACACCCTCAAGCTTTTCTCATTTTTCTGACACTCTCTAGGAGAGTGTCCGACTCCTGGGACTTAGCTTCTGGGAGCAGACCGGAAATGTGTCAGCCTGTGGCTTCTGTACCCTCTGACTTAAATTTGAACACAAGGACTGAGCTCCTGCCACATACAGAGCTCTATGTTTCTGCCTTCTAAAAGTTTACGCCCTATTGAGTTTGAGAGACAGCTGGCATAAGGGTGGTATTGAAAGAGATCTGGTTTACAGCGGCCGAACAGAGTACTGACTAACTGGTGAAAAGGAGAGATAAAGACTGGGGGTTCTGAGAAGTACAAGTACCCAGGCCAGACTGCACCAACCCCAGAGGTGTCCAAAGTGAAGTGAGAATGGTCAGCGGATGAGGCTGAGCTGTGCCTCACTCCTCAGCGGACAGCAGAGCTGTGTCTTCTCTGAAATCTCACTAGCTAGCCACTCTTCCTGGGACTTGTAGGTGTACTGATAACATACTTCATGCACAAGAAGGAAGATTCTCTTGAAAACCTAAACTTGTTTCAAAAGAAAGATGAATATAAAAATCTGTTTCTTCTGAACCCTGGTGTTCCCATAGTTTAGACTTATTTTCCTGGAGGAAACATAGGAGCACAGTAAGCCTGGACCTGGAATGCTTCCTGGCCCCGGGGTCACAGGAGAGGTTAACAGTGCAAACACCTCCTCTACTTCCGATTCATTCTGAAGTTTCTCTAACCCTGTGACTACCAGAACCATCATCCTCACGGACGTTTTAAAATAGCAACTTGAGTGGCACTTCTTTTTGTAAAGTAGAAACTACGAGGATGTAGACCTTGACTTTCAGGACTGTGAAATTCTTAAGACAGATGCCCAGATGTAGATGTATGTTGTTATTTGCTGTGAGTGGTGGATGGTGAACAAGGATGTGAGCGGAGTTTTCATCATGTGAGTTTTGTACCATTGCCTGAGGGGTGGACGCATGACTTATACTTACCAGGGAGAGTTTCACCTCTAGGCTAGGCAGGCCCTTCTGTGCTCAGGCAGAAATGGCAAGAGCCATGGGAGCTGACAATCAGAGCATTTTGGTGCAGTCCAAGAATGTTACCCTTTCTCCGAAGCAGAGGTAGTGGAGGAAAGGTGGCCGAGAAGCAGCTGAGCTCAGGGATGGCGATCCTGATGCCCCAGCTGGGAGGGTTTTAAACTTGGTCTGTGGAGCCCCGCAAGCCGCCATACTGTGCCCTCATTGTGTGGCGCATCTGATGCCCCCATGCTGACGCTGGGTTTGCCGCGTTGCATCTATTCACCAGTAAGGAGTCCATTGTTAGTGCCACTGTCCCTTGGAGCCGGTGCCAGCCAGGCTAGAAGCATTTGTCTCTCAAGCTGAACGTGTTACCTTTTGCCCCCAGTGGCCCAGCCTTTTTGGGAATTAGAACTTGACTGTCAGGGTAGACGTTGGTGTGGGCCCCCTGCTTTTGCCTGTGCCCTCCGCAGCTCTTTTAACAACTTGCTCCCCTCTTTCCTCTCTGCGCTGTTGCCCGGCAACCCCCGCCCCTCTCCCCCCACCACAGAGGACAACGCCTCCGACCTCTGCTGCCTCGTTTCTTCTCTGGCGCAAGTGATGATGGACCCCCACTGTCGAACGATTTTCGGTTTCCAGAGCCTTGTCCAAAAAGAGTGGGTCATGGGTGGCCACTGCTTCCTGGACCGCTGCAACCACCTCCGTCAGAGCGACAAGGAGGAGGTGAGTGTCCTCGGCACAGACCTGGGCAGCCTCGGACATGCGGAACCCTGTCTCTCCTTTAATACCTGCACAGCGCACACCTTGTCAGGAGGGCAAGGACCGGTCACTGGCCAGTGAGTGTGAATGACTTAAATACTGGAAACCCTTCCCAGGGAAAAGGGATATTTATTAAGAAGTGTATTCGGAACCTTCTCTTCTAAATTGTATGTCCCAAGGGTGTATTATAGTTCACGGTGGAAGTGATNGGTCACTGGCCAGTGAGTGTGAATGACTTAAATACTGGAAACCCTTCCCAGGGAAAAGGGATATTTATTAAGAAGTGTATTCGGAACCTTCTCTTCTAAATTGTATGTCCCAAGGGTGTATTATAGTTCACGGTAGAAGTGATGTTGACTTGTAAAACTTAAATAAAAAAGAACTCGGTGGGACTCCCACAATATCTGATGTTAGTCTTTGCAAAAAAATAGGGTACAAGTTTCCCTGTATATGCATAACGCATAATAACAAGAAAATACATAATAATACATACAAAATACATAATAACACATAATAATAAGAAAATACATAATAACACAAAGTAAATATCCCTTGCAATAAACCCTTTCAAAATAAAGCCCAGGGTTATGTGAATGCTCTCCATTACCTGGGCCTTCGCCATGATAGCTGCAGGCCTGGGCTTCTGAATTAAAGCACTGGAGAGAGAGTGAGACAGTTCAGTTAGTGAAAATGAGTGTCCTCCCACCCCCAAACTGGGATGTGCTTGTCTCGGTTACAGCTGTGCCAACTGCGTTGGCTGCATTATTAATGACCACGGAAGGAAAAATGAAAACATGTGAACTGTAATTAAATCACCTGCAGAGCTAACAGATGCTAGCAGGGCGGCTGGTGGTTTTTCTTCCCCCAGATAATAGGCATGTCTGTCTGCGGTGCTGGGCAGCTTGACACAGCGGCTCTGAAAACAGAGCTGAGGCTTTTGCCCACAAAGGCTTGGTGTGTCCTGGGAGACTAGGCCGCCCTTGCTGGGCCTGCAGATTGCTGAGGACTGGGCTGTACTCATCCATGTCCCGTCAGGCTGATGGTGAATATGCATTACCATCTTTCAGTCTTAGAAGGGACTTGCCTTCCTGAGAAACTAATTCGAAAGGTTGATGGCACTCAAATAACAGGGTTGGTACTGTGTTGGAAAGAGGGTATTTTTGCACGTCTTGTGTAGTCTGCATATATTGAGAGCAGGGGGACTGACGGGCACCGTGTCTAAAGGGGAAGGAGCCCCAGAGCAGATCCACCCGCTCACCCAGGGCTGGGAGGAATCACCTGTACTTTCTGAGCCCATTTCCCTGACTGTGCTGTGAGATTCAGATATTTTTGACTCTTATCTAATGCCACTGAATGTAAAATGAGGTGTGAGATAAAGTTACCACATCGACCTTTCTGCACATCTCATCATCGACACCGTGGAGTTTTGACGGAAAACTGGGTGGTCCAGTTTGTAATTGACGCATCACAATTGACTGGACTGAGTTAAGAGCTGGACTGCCAGCTCCTGCTTTTGAGGAGCTGCATGTAAGACCTCAGCCTGGCTCAGGAATGGAGAGACCGTGACGCAGTCTGCCTTGTCTGCCNTGGAGGTGGTAACAGGTAATAGCCTTATTGAGATATAATTCGCATACCATACTATTCAACCATTTAAGGTGTACAAAGCAATAGTTGTTAATAAATTCACAGTTGTACAGCCATAAACCACAATTACAGAACATTTCCATCACCTCCAAAGAAACTCTTACCCTTAGCTATCACTTCTCAACCCCTTATGATCTGCTAGCCTTAGGCAACCACTAGTCTGTCTGTCTCTGTATATTTGCTTATTTTGGACAATTTCATATAAACAGAATCATGTATGTGGTCTTCTGTGATCAGTTTCTTCCACTTAGCAGAATGTTTTCAAGGTTCATCAATATATATAGGACATATCAGAACTTCATTCCTTTGCGTGGCCTAATAATAGCTTGTTGTATGGATATACCACATTTGGTTTATCCGTTCACTAGTTTGGGCATTTCACCTGTTGGATGGGTCCCTATCCATCCAAACCACTAAGTTTACCCATTCCTTAGTTTGGGTTGTTTCTGCATCTTCCACATTATTATGACTAATGATGTTAGAAGCATTTGTGTGAGTTTTTTTGTGGACATGTGTTTTTATTTCTCTTGGATAGGTGTCTAGCAATGCAATGTCTGGGTCACTTAGCCACTGTCTGTTTAGCTTCTTGAGGAACTGCCAGACTATAGTCCAGAGTGGCTGCACTATTTTATACTTTGCTCAGCAACATGTGAGGATTGCTATTTCTCCACACCTTGCCAGTATTGGTTATTATCAGACTTTGGCCACCTCATGAGAAGAGTTGACTCACTGGAAAAGACTCTGATGCTGGGAGGGATTGGGGGCAGGAGGAGAAGGGAACGACCGAGGATGAGATGGCTGGATGGCATCACGGACTCGATGGACGTGAGTCTGAGTGAACTCCAGGAGATGGTGATGAACAGGGAGGCCTGGCGTGCTGCGATTCATGGGGTCGCAAAGAGTCGGACACGACTCAGCGACTGAACTGAACTGAGTGGGTATAAAGTGGTGTTTTTAGTTATATTTCCCTAATGACTGACACAACATTGAGCGTCTTTTCATGGGCTTGTTGGCCATTGGTCTATCTTCCTTGAAGCTGGAGAAATATCTATTCAGATTCTTTGTTCATTTTTCAATTGTGTGGTTTTTTGAGTTAAGAGTCTTTGTATATTCTAGATACCAGCCCCTTATAAGGTATATGACTTGATGCTGGCACAAAAACAGACACACAGATCAATGGAAGAGAACAGAACACCCAGAAATAGGGTAAGGATCCAACTTCACTGCCTTCCATGTGGATATCCATGCAGTGTGTGGATGTGTCTCCTGCATTGGCAGGAGGATTCTTATCCACTGAGCCACCAAGGAAGCCCAACAGATCTCTTTTTGAGGCTTCTCTTTCCATTCTGGCTTCTGGCAGTTGAGGTTCTTTTGAATCAGAGACTTTCAATAGGATACAGAAGTGATGTGCCTGGACATTGTAACCTTACTGTATAATTGTAACCCAATAAATACATGTTGAAGAAGTTAATTCAGGAGGAGATGAATTTAGTCTAAATTTGGTCTCAGACTTGTTAGAGTACTATGAAAGATTGGCTTTGATATTTATGAATAGAACCATCATTGGAGATTAACAGAGAAGATAAGAATATTTTATTGGAATATAATTGCTTTAAGGTGACATAGTGGTAAAGAATCTGCCTGCCAATGTAGGAGACGCAAGAGATGCAGGTGTGATCCATGGGTCAGGAAGATCCCCTGGAGGAGAAAATGGCAAACCACTCCACTATTCTTACCCAGAAAATTCCATGGATATAGGAGCCTGGCAGGCTACAGTCCAGGGGGTTGCAAAGAGTCGGACACAGCTGAGCATACACACACATAATTGCTTTACAATGTTATGTTAGTTTCTGCTGTACCACAAAGTGAATCAGCTATATGTACACACAAATCTCCTCCTTTGTGAGCCTTCCTTCCAGCGGCCCCCACCCCTCTACATTGTCACAGAGCACCAACCGGTCTCCCTGTGCTATGCAGCAGCTTCCCACTAGCTCTCCACTGTACACGCGGCAGTGTGTATACGTCAATGCTACTCTCCCAATCCATCCTGCCACCCCTTCTGCCCCTCTGCCCACATGTCCATTCTGTATGGCTGCATCCCTACAAATAGATTCATCTGTATCATTTTTTCTAGATTCCACATATATGCATTAATATATAATATTTGTTTTTCTCTTTCTGACTTACATCACTCTGTAGGAGAGACTCTAGATCCATCCACAGCTCTACAAATAACCCAATTTTGTTCCTGTTTCTGGCTGAGTAATATTCCACTGTATATGTGTACCACATCAAAAAGATAGGATTTATTATAGAGAAGATAGGAAGGAAATCCTCTCTAGCTCTATGGACCTAACTCAGCATTGTTCAGGGAGGTTGTGGCTCCCAGTCCACACTCCCCATCATTCCTGGCTTTCCACTGCCTTTCTTCCACTGTTTTTCTCTCTGTTGCTCTGAAAGACTTAACTGCCTCTACGCACATGGAATCCCAGGACTCCATGACCTGAACACTGGCTACCATAACCTATTATCTTCTCAGGAACCTTTGCTCTCTATTATTTTCTGTCTCCCTGGAGACAGTCCTGGGCTTCCTTAGTGGCTTGGACAGTAAAGAATCTGCCTGCAATGCAGGAGACCTGGGTTTGATCTCTGGGTCAGGAAGATCCCCTGGAGTATCCCACTCCAGTATTCTTGCCTGGAAAATTCCCTGGACAGAGGAGCTTTGCAGGCTACAGTCCATGAGGTCACAAAGAATTGGACACAACAGAGTGACTTACACTGGTCATTTAGTCCCTACTGATCCTGTCCATCAGTATTACAATGAACCCCACTCTAGCTTATCTCAAAACAAACAAAACCCATGTCTTGATCCTATCTTCCTCCTCCACCTATGCTCCCCACCCCCATGCCTGCCCTCCAGTACTGTCCCATCTCACACTCACTTCTCAGTCCACCCAAAACTTCCTTTAAAAAAAAAAAATTTGTTTGGCTGTGCCAGGTCTTAAGCTGCAGCATGCTAGACATTCAATCTTCATTGTGATATGCAAACTCTCGGTGGTGGCATGTGGGATCTAGTTCCCTGACCAGGGATGGAACCAGGCCCTCTGCATTGGGAGCATGTGGTCTTAGCCACTGGACTTCCCTTAGCCACAGGGAAGTTCCCATCCCCAAACTTCTAAGACTGTTATCTCAAGAACCCAGTGAATTCTGTGTCACCAAGCCCAAAGGACACTTTTCAGTTCTCATCTTGTGGAGCAGTTAGGACTGAGTATGACAAGCCACAAAGGGGGAAGTGGGCATTGGGGAGGTGGCCGTCAACACCTGCCAGACCTTGACTGACTCCCTCAGTGGCCAGCACTGTCGGCCATTTCCTCCTTGAGTAAATCTCTTCTCTTGGATGCCATGATAATACACTCTCCTAGTTTTCTTCCTACCCCTCTGGCTGCTGCTTCCCAGTCACCTTGACAGAGATTCTTTCTTCTATCCTCCTCAGGTCCCTTCTCACTCTTAACCCTCTTCCTGGATGATGGCGTTCATTCCTGTGGCTTTAATCACTGTGTGGGTATGAATGACTCCCCAGTCCTTATCTCCTGCCTCTACTCCAATCTCTGTCTCCTACTTGCTACCCTGTAGCAAGACTTGAATGTCTGCAAAGCACTTAGAACTCAACATATCCAAAATTAAACTCATTTTATTCCTTCCAAACTTGCTTCTCCTCCAGAGTTGAGTCTTCATGAATGGCTGTGCCATTCACTTCGCTGCTCTGGGTGTCTTCTTTCCTTGTTCCCTGACCCTAATTAAACCCAAGCCCTATGGAGTCTACCTACTACATGACTTCTGAATGGCCTTCCTCTTCTCTCCATCCTCACTGTCACCACATGCATCTTAAACAGCTTGGGTAGCACCTGGACTGCTCTCTCAGTGTCTCTCATTTTGTCTTTATGGATGTTAATCTCCACGTTGATCTCTACTCTGAAGCCAGAATCTTTCCAAAATGTCAACCAAATCCAGTCACTTCTCATGAACATAAATTGTCATACAGTCATAAAAATGTTGTTTTTGAAGAATATATTAATTGACACAAGAAAATGCTCACAACATCATCCTTAAGTGAAAAAAGCTTGAATTTAAAATTTCTGTCACATTTCTAATTTCCTTTACAAAAATGCATGGAAAAGTAACAGGAAAAATATTCCAAAATGTTCAGTTCAGTTCAGTTCAGTGTCTCAGTCGTGTCCAACTCCTGGCAACCCCATGAATGGCAGCACGCCAGGCCTCCCTGTCCATTACCAACTCCCAGAGTTCACTCCAGCTTACGTCCATCAAGTCAGTGATGCCATCCAGCCATCTCATCCTCTGTCATCCCCTTTTCCTCCTGCCCCCAATCCCTCCCAGCATCAGAGTCTTCTCCAATGAGTCAACTCTTCGC
>SJYW01012720.1:290960-319202 GCA_006410735.1 Raphicerus campestris
TCTATTCAGATTCTTTGTTCATTTTTCAATTGTGTGGTTTTTTGAGTTAAGAGTCTTTGTATATTCTAGATACCAGCCCCTTATAAGGTATATGACTTGATGCTGGCACAAAAACAGACACACAGATCAATGGAAGAGAACAGAACACCCAGAAATAGGGTAAGGATCCAACTTCACTGCCTTCCATGTGGATATCCATGCAGTGTGTGGATGTGTCTCCTGCATTGGCAGGAGGATTCTTATCCACTGAGCCACCAAGGAAGCCCAACAGATCTCTTTTTGAGGCTTCTCTTTCCATTCTGGCTTCTGGCAGTTGAGGTTCTTTTGAATCAGAGACTTTCAATAGGATACAGAAGTGATGTGCCTGGACATTGTAACCTTACTGTATAATTGTAACCCAATAAATACATGTTGAAGAAGTTAATTCGGGAGGAGATGAATTTAGTCTAAATTTGGTCTCAGACTTGTTAGAGTACTATGAAAGATTGGCTTTGATATTTATGAATAGAACCATCATTGGAGATTAACAGAGAAGATAAGAATTTTTTTATTGGAATATAATTGCCTTAAGGTGACATAGTGGTAAAGAATCTGCCTGCCAATGTAGGAGACGCAAGAGATGCAGGTGTGATCCATGGGTCAGGAAGATCCCCTGGAGGAGAAAATGGCAAACCACTCCACTATTCTTACCCAGAAAATTCCATGGATATAGGAGCCTGGCAGGCTACAGTCCAGGGGGTTGCAAAGAGTCGGACACAGCTGAGCATACACACACATAATTGCTTTACAATGTTATGTTAGTTTCTGCTGTACCACAAAGTGAATCAGCTATATGTACACACAAATCTCCTCCTTTGTGAGCCTTCCTTCCAGCGGCCCCCACCCCTCTACATTGTCACAGAGCACCAACCGGTCTCCCTGTGCTATGCAGCAGCTTCCCACTAGCTCTCCACTGTACACGCGGCAGTGTGTATACGTCAATGCTACTCTCCCAATCCATCCTGCCACCCCTTCTGCCCCTCTGCCCACATGTCCATTCTGTATGGCTGCATCCCTACAAATAGATACATCTGTATCATTTTTTCTAGATTCCACATATATGCATTAATATATAATATTTGTTTTTCTCTTTCTGACTTACATCACTTTGTAGGAGAGACTCTAGATCCATCCACAGCTCTACAAATAACCCAATTTTGTTCCTGTTTCTGGCTGAGTAATATTCCACTGTATATGTGTACCACATCCAAAAGATAGGATTTATTATAGAGAAGATAGGAAGGAAATCCTCTCTAGCTCTATGGACCTAACTCAGCATTGTTCAGGGAGGTTGTGGCTCCCAGTCCACACTCCCCATCATTCCTGGCTTTCCACTGCCTTTCTTCCACTGTTTTTCTCTCTGTTGCTCTGAAAGACTTAACTGCCTCTACGCACATGGAATCCCAGGACTCCATGACCTGAACACTGGCTACCATAACCTATTATCTTCTCAGGAACCTTTGCTCTCTATTATTTTCTGTCTCCCTGGAGACAGTCCTGGGCTTCCTTAGTGGCTTGGACAGTAAAGAATCTGCCTGCAATGCAGGAGACCTGGGTTTGATCTCTGGGTCAGGAAGATCCCCTGGAGTATCCCACTCCAGTATTCTTGCCTGGAAAATTCCCTGGACAGAGGAGCTTTGCAGGCTACAGTCCATGAGGTCACAAAGAATTGGACACAACAGAGTGACTTACACTGGTCATTTAGTCCCTACTGATCCTGTCCATCAGTATTACAATGAACCCCACTCTAGCTTATCTCAAAACAAACAAAACCCATGTCTTGATCCTATCTTCCTCCTCCACCTATGCTCCCCACCCCCATGCCTGCCCTCCAGTACTGTCCCATCTCACACTCACTTCTCAGTCCACCCAAAACTTCCTTTAAAAAAAAAAAATTTGTTTGGCTGTGCCAGGTCTTAAGCTGCAGCATGCTAGACATTCAATCTTCATTGTGATATGCAAACTCTCGGTGGTGGCATGTGGGATCTAGTTCCCTGACCAGGGATGGAACCAGGCCCTCTGCATTGGGAGCATGTGGTCTTAGCCACTGGACTTCCCTTAGCCACAGGGAAGTTCCCATCCCCAAACTTCTAAGACTGTTATCTCAAGAACCCAGTGAATTCTGTGTCACCAAGCCCAAAGGACACTTTTCAGTTCTCATCTTGTGGAGCAGTTAGGACTGAGTATGACAAGCCACAAAGGGGGAAGTGGGCATTGGGGAGGTGGCCGTCAACACCTGCCAGACCTTGACTGACTCCCTCAGTGGCCAGCACTGTCGGCCATTTCCTCCTTGAGTAAATCTCTTCTCGTGGATGCCATGATAATACACTCTCCTAGTTTTCTTCCTACCCCTCTGGCTGCTGCTTCCCAGTCACCTTGACAGAGATTCTTTCTTCTATCCTCCTCAGGTCCCTTCTCACTCTTAACCCTCTTCCTGGATGATGGCGTTCATTCCTGTGGCTTTAATCACTGTGTGGGTATGAATGACTCCCCAGTCCTTATCTCCTGCCTCTACTCCAATCTTTGTCTCCTACTTGCTACCCTGTAGCAAGACTTGAATGTCTGCAAAGCACTTAGAACTCAACATATCCAAAATTAAACTCATTTTATTCCTTCCAAACTTGCTTCTCCTCCAGAGTTGAGTCTTCATGAATGGCTGTGCCATTCACTTCGCTGCTCTGGGTGTCTTCTTTCCCTGTTCCCTGACCCTAATTAAACCCAAGCCCTATGGAGTCTACCTACTACATGACTTCTGAATGGCCTTCCTCTTCTCTCCATCCTCACTGTCACCACATGCATCTTAAACAGCTTGGGTAGCACCTGGACTGCTCTCTCAGTGTCTCTCATTTTGTCTTTATGGATGTTAATCTCCACGTTGATCTCTACTCTGAAGCCAGAATCTTTCCAAAATGTCAACCAAATCCAGTCACTTCTCATGAACATAAATTGTCATACAGTCATAAAAATGTTGTTTTTGAAGAATATATTAATTGACACAAGAAAATGCTCACAACATCATCCTTAAGTGAAAAAAGCTTGAATTTAAAATTTCTGTCACATTTCTAATTTCCTTTACAAAAATGCATGGAAAAGTAACAGGAAAAATATTCCAAAATGTTCAGTTCAGTTCAGTTCAGTGTCTCAGTCGTGTCCAACTCCTGGCAACCCCATGAATGGCAGCACGCCAGGCCTCCCTGTCCATTACCAACTCCCAGAGTTCACTCCAGCTTACGTCCATCAAGTCAGTGATGCCATCCAGCCATCTCATCCTCTGTNAGCTGGAACCCCCACACATACCTTTTGGTAAGTAGGTGGTTGTTTCCAGAAGGAAAGGAGCTCTGTATTTACAAAACAATATCTTCACACCAAAATGAAATTTTACTAAAGTTAGAAAAAGTATACAGTATGATATTTTTTTAATCTCATAAACTATTTTCAGTAGCTTCCTAGTAACTCAGCACTGACTTATCCCACTTTCCTTTTCGCAACAACTAAACACATTCCTGTCTAGCCTTCTCATGAATTCTTCCTGCTGGTCATTTACCCATAAAATGTATAGATTATCTGCTTCAGCCCTGTTATTTCTGAAAGGGCAAACTCAAGCCCAGAGGGATGACATGAATTACTGAGCTCCCCCAGGGGGTTAACAGAATGTCATCTTCACCTTTCTCGTCCACTGCGTTTCCTCTCTTCTACCCAAACCATCTGCCTTCATAAGCCCTCTCCACATCTCAGCTTGTGTCTCCAAGACTACTCAGAACAAAGGCTTAATTAAGACTACAACAAGCCTGACAGTCCACTGCTTTATTCTCTATTCAGCTGCCTTTCCTAGACCTAGACACTCGCTGGGAAAACTTCAATCTTTTCCTGCACAATTACTCTAACTCCGTGTTGCTCAGTAGAGCACCCATAGAACAAAGNCTTTATTCTCTATTCAGCTGCCTTTCCTAGACCTAGACACTCGCTGGGAAAACTTCAATCTTTTCCTGCACAATTACTCTAACTCCGTGTTGCTCAGTAGAGCACCCATAGAACAAAGGGCTTCCAAGGATATGCCAGAGAGGATACAGGCACATTCTGAGGCAGGGGAGCTTCTTGCCTCTAAATGCTACAGGTTTTAGATCTAGGAGTCTAATACCTGAACACATCCAAACAAGGAGATGGCTATGGAAGACTCCCCCGACTACCCTACCCGCCCCCCAGGCTTCACTATGCATTCATTTGTTAAAAGCACACTGTTGTATTTGTGGAAGGATGCAGGATGTGCTTCAAGTATGGACTGTCAGGCCTGGGTTGACTGGTTGGCCAAATCACATGACCTAGATTATCCTATAAAGACAGGATGGAGGATTTCTCTGATGGTCCAGTGGTTGAGAATCTGCCTGGCAATGCAGGGGATGTGGGTTTGATCCTTGGTCAAGGAACTAAGATCTCACATGCCAGGGACCAACTAAGCCTGTGGGCCACAACTGGAGAGTCCTTGCACTGTACCTAAAGATCCTGCATGAGGCGGTGGAGGTCCTGCCTGCTGCAGTTAAGACCCCACACAGCCAAATGAATGAATGAATGAATGAATGAACGAATGAATTTAAAAAGACAAGATGGTAAGGACAACAAGGATCGGGAAGAAGAAAATTACTCAGTGTGGCAGACAGACTCTAGAATGGGTCCCAGTGGTCATGTCCTTGTGAATCTTCTCTCCCTGAGTGTGGGCTGGACCTAGTGACTCCCTCTGACAAATAGGATATGGCAAAGGGATTAGTTACAAAGGACTGTGGCTTTCCTCTCTCTCTTATATTTGGAGCACTTGGTTTCTAGGGAAGCAAGCTGTCACTTTGTGAGCTGTCTGTGGAGAGGTCCACATGGCAAGAAATTGATGTCTCTGGTTAATGGTATTGAGGACCTAAGGTCAGATAACAACCAGGGGTAAGCCTGGAAACAGACCCTCCCTCCCCCAGCTGAATATTAAGGTCCAGCCCTACTGGAAACTAGCAGTCTTGCAAGAGAGCTTGAGGCAGAGCACCCAGCTAAGCCATGACCAGATTCCTGATCTTTAGGAGCTATGAGATAATAAAACTGCTTTGTCATTTAAAGCCACCATTTGGAGATCATTTGTTATGCAGCAATAGTTGGCTAATACACTCAGAAGCTCCTTATATGGAGAACAAGTCACAAATTTTGTAAAATAAAGGCTACTTAGGGACTTCTCTGGTGGCCCAGTGATTAAGACTCCACACTTCCAGTGCAGGGTTGTGGGTTCAGTCCCTACTCAGGGAACTAGGATCCCACATACCACACAGTAGGGCCAATAATAATAAATAAGTGAATAAAATATAAAAATTTTTAAAAAGCTACTTACTGCTGACCTGGAGACAGTCTGGATGCATAAGCTGAAAGAGAAATTTAAAGGGGAATGACCTTGTAAGAGCTGACAGATCTGTTTTAGTAGAACAGTTACTACAAATCTGATAAGGAATTTTGCCATATGCTTATCAGCAGATCACCAAGGAGTTCCTAGTTTAAAATGTTCTATGTTTTGCTTTAGCATGATGCTTTGGGGAACAAGTCTTTTGTTTAAGGAAACGAGTGTGCATTATAAACTCTGATTCTTTTGGTCACTAAAATTGTTAAGTAAAATAGTTTTGAGTCTAATGACTAAATATTTAGGAAGATTCATTTTCTCCATTTTCAGCTAACAGGGTTGGTTTTGGCCCATGGCAGCACAGCGTAGTAATCAACGGCCCAGATTCGGAATCCTGGAACTATGTCAGTTCCAACTCTGACGCTAGCTGGTGACTAGAGTTATTTGTTACTAGAATTACTAGCTCTGTGACTTTGGGAAGTGACTTAACTTCTCTTGACCTCACTTTCTCCATCTGGAGAATGGAGATAATATGGTATCCACCTCATAGGGGTTTTATGAGGAAGGCACAAATTAATAAAGTGGGACTTACCTGGTGATCCAGTGGTTGATTCTGCATTTCTGCTGAAGGGAGCACAGGTTCAGTCCCTGGTTGGGGAACTAAGATCCCACATCCCTCGTTGCATGGCAAATAATAGTAATAATTATTATAAATAAATATAAAGCAATTAAAATAGCATGTAACATATACTTAGGATTCTATAAGTATTTGTGTGCTAGGAGCAGGCTGGAGAGGGTGTTGAGTGAACCAGTTTGCAGTAATCTGCCTGAAGAACACTGCATGATGATATGGAATTTAGGGGAGCAGATGCCGCCCCTCCAAATCCTGGGTGGAGTAGGACCCAGCAGCTCATACAGGAGGTAAGTCATGCCTTGTCTAATTCAAACCACTGGAGAAAATGTGGTGGCTAGTACTTTACTTTTAGTCTTTTCCAGTGAGTGGCTCAGTGGTAGAGGATCTGCCTGCAAATGCAGGAGACGCAAGAGATGTGAGTTTGATCCCTGGGTTGGGAAGGTCCCCTGAAATAGGAATTGGCAACCCACTCTAGTATTCTGGCCTGGAAACTCCCATGGATAGAGGAGACTGGTGGGCCTAATCCATGGGGTCGCAGAGAGTTGGAAACAGCTGAGCACAAAATAAAAAGAGAGAAGATTACTTTATACAGTTAATGGATATTTTTTCCCCATGTGCAATTCTGCTGGCCACTGCAAGTGGCCAGACCCTGAAGAATTCATGGCACACACACACACACACACACAAACATACCCTCCCCAACCTCTCTTGACTGAAGGTCCCCTTGCTAGGAAGAAGAGTCAGCAGACAGCAAAGGATGGGGGGAAGCACCCTACTCCTACCCATTGAGCTCCCTGAGTGTGAGCAGAGGAAGGTGGGGACTCCATTCCCCCACAACCCACAACATTGATTTGGGGATTCTGAGCATCCCATGGACAAAAGGAGCCTGGCAGGCTACAGTCCATGGGGTCACACAGAGTCAGACACGACTGAGCATGCACACAAGAAGAGTAGAAGGGGCCTATGTCTCAGGCCTATCTGTAACTTAGGGAGGAGGTGTGTTTCAGAGAACTCCCCTCAAGCCCACCCAGGGGTGTAAGAGTAGATGGTTGGATGGGCCATGTGGGAAGAGATACCTGAGGAAGAAGAAAAGGATAATTTGGGAGCGTTACAGCTCTTGCTCGGGCTTCCCTTGTGGCTCAGCTGGCTAAAAAAAAAAAAAAATCTGCCTGCAACGTGGGAGACCTGGGTTCTATCCTTGGGTTGAGAAGATCCCCTGGAGAAGAGAAAGGCTACCCACTCCAGTATTCTAGCCTGGAGAATTCCACTGGACTGTATAGTCCATGGGTTTACAAAGAGTCGGACACGACTGAGTGACTTTCATTTCACTTCACTTCACAGCTCTTGCTTAATGAAAGAGCATGGTAATGTGTCTCAGAATATGGTGGCTCTGGCTGGAGACTGAATATTGAGTGTTCTGAGAAGTCAGTTTGCCATGGGTTAGGCATGGCCCATGAATATGGGTATGAACATGGTTACAATAAAGTAAAACTTTCTGATTATTAATAATGGAAGACAGAAGGGACCCCACTTGAGACTGTCCAAGAGAAGTTGGCCCCCAGGGCTAAGGGATCTGCGGGGCCACAGTGAAGCTTGGGGGATACCAGAGCAACTTCGCAAATGATGTTTTCTTTGTTGGTGCATTATTAAAAAAAAAATCAAATGAGGGTTTCCTGCATTGGTGGTAGCTATAGGGGCTGAATATTCCCTGAAAGGAAGATAGGAAGCATCATTGAAGGCAATACCTTTGAAGTATCTTAGTGGCTTCTTAACTGTCTCACAAAACTACTATTTCTTCACTGTCAAAAACAGAAAAAGGAAATGGAAGATGGTGGGATCTTGTTTATAGTACATCACCTGTTTCTCCCATCTCTTCTTCCCCTGATAAAACGCTAAGCACAGTGGTGAGAGCATAACAGCCAGTCCATGTCGACCACTTCATCTCCTTTCTTTCAGTATCAGTCCCGTTAGACTGCAAACTGATGTCCTCAGTCTCATCTCTCTAAATGGTGGTTCCTAACCAAGCTCCTGTTCCTGAGATATGAATTTTAGTTCAAATTGCAATGGCCTTTTTAGGTTTATTTTTCTACTATAAACAAGCAAACAATTTTTGACGTTAGACAATTTGAAAGATGCCTCTCAATAAACAAGCAAACAAATGCACCACCTTTACAAAGAGACTTTTCTCATGAGGGACAGAAGACGTCTGTGGCAACTGGAGTGGGACTGTCACAGCTCTGAGGAATTATGGTTGAGGAAGAATGGTAGGTAGGTGTATCTTCTTAGAATGGTAGGTGTATCTTTGGCATAGCTGGACGAAATGCTATGGTTTTACTGACATGATAGGTGGAATTCAATTCAGTTATGTCAGGCCCCAGAACAAAAGTTGACTTATAATTAGCTTTGCCTTTGAAACCTCCCACTGGTCTGACCTTTGTAAAAGGCATGCCTAATCTATTGGTTTTCTACCTCTGCTCCTCAACCCTTATTGAGACAAATAGATAAAACTGGTAAAAGTGAGAAGAGAAGAGTAAAGAAGCTGGCTTAAACTCAACTTTCAAAAAACTAAGATCATGGCATCCGATCCCATCACTTCATGGAAAATAGATGCTGAAATGATGGAAACAGTGACAGACTTTATTTTCCTGGAGTCCAAAATCTGTGATTCATGGGGTCACAAGGAGTCGGACACGACTGAGTGACTGAACTAAACTGAACTGAACTGAAAATCACTGCAGATGGTGACTGCAGCCATGAAATTAAAAGACGTTTGCTCCTTGGAAGAAAAGCTATGACCAACCTAGACAGCATATTAAAAAACAGAGACATTACTTTGTCAACAAAGATCCATCTAATCAGAACTATGGTTTTTCCAGTAGTCATGTATGGATGTGAGAGTTGGATTATAAAGACAGCTGAGTGCCGAAGAATTGATGCTTTTGAGCTGTAGTGTTAGAGAAGACTCTTGAGAGTCCCTTGNAGTGTGCATTATAAACTCTGATTCTTTTGGTCACTAAAATTGTTAAGTAAAATAGTTTTGAGTCTAATGACTAAATATTTAGGAAGATTCATTTTCTCCATTTTCAGCTAACAGGGTTGGTTTTGGCCCATGGCAGCACAGCGTAGTAATCAACGGCCCAGATTCGGAATCCTGGAACTATGTCAGTTCCAACTCTGACGCTAGCTGGTGACTAGAGTTATTTGTTACTAGAATTACTAGCTCTGTGACTTTGGGAAGTGACTTAACTTCTCTTGACCTCACTTTCCCCATCTGGAGAATGGAGATAATATGGTATCCACCTCATAGGGGTTTTATGAGGAAGGCACAAATTAATAAAGTGGGACTTACCTGGTGATCCAGTGGTTGATTCTGCATTTCCGCTGAAGGGAGCACAGGTTCAGTCCCTGGTTGGGGAACTAAGATCCCACATCCCTCGTTGCATGGCAAATAATAGTAATAATTATTATAAATAAATATAAAGCAATTAAAATAGCATGTAACATATACTTAGGATTCTATAAGTATTTGTGTGCTAGGAGCAGGCTGGAGAGGGTGTTGAGTGAACCAGTTTGCAGTAATCTGCCTGAAGAACACTGCATGATGATATGGAATTTAGGGGAGCAGATGCCGCCCCTCCAAATCCTGGGCGGAGTAGGACCCAGCAGCTCATACAGGAGGTAAGTCATGCCTTGTCTAATTCAAACCACTGGAGAAAATGTGGTGGCTAGTACTTTACTTTTAGTCTTTTCCAGTGAGTGGCTCAGTGGTAGAGGATCTGCCTGCAAATGCAGGAGACGCAAGAGATGTGAGTTTGATCCCTGGGTTGGGAAGGTCCCCTGAAATAGGAATTGGCAACCCACTCTAGTATTCTGGCCTGGAAACTCCCATGGATAGAGGAGACTGGTGGGCCTAATCCATGGGGTCTCAGAGAGTTGGAAACAGCTGAGCACAAAATAAAAAGAGAGAAGATTACTTTATACAGTTAATGGATATTTTTTCCCCATGTGCAATTCTGCTGGCCACTGCAAGTGGCCAGACCCTGAAGAATTCATGGCACACACACACACACACACACAAACATACCCTCCCCAACCTCTCTTGACTGAAGGTCCCCTTGCTAGGAAGAAGAGTCAGCAGACAGCAAAGGATGGGGGGAAGCACCCTACTCCTACCCATTGAGCTCCCTGAGTGTGAGCAGAGGAAGGTGGGGACTCCACTCCCCCACAACCCACAACATTGATTTGGGGATTCTGAGCATCCCGTGGACAAAAGGAGCCTGGCAGGCTACAGTCCATGGGGTCACACAGAGTCAGACACGACTGAGCATGCACACAAGAAGAGTAGAAGGGGCCTATGTCTCAGGCCTGTCTGTAACTTAGGGAAGAGGTGTGTTTCAGAGAACTCCCCTCAAGCCCACCCAGGGGTGTAAGAGTAGATGGTTGGATGGGCCATGTGGGAAGAGATGCCTGAGGAAGAAGAAAAGGATAATTTGGGAGCGTTACAGCTCTTGCTCGGGCTTCCCTTGTGGCTCAGCTGGTTAAAAAAAAAAAAAAATCTGCCTGCAACGTGGGAGACCTGGGTTCTATCCTTGGGTTGGGAAGATCCCCTGGAGAAGAGAAAGGCTACCCACTCCAGTATTCTAGCCTGGAGAATTCCACTGGACTATATAGTCCATGGATTTACAAAGAGTTGGACGCGACTGAGTGACTTTCATTTCACTTCACTTCACAGCTCTTACTTAATGAAAGAGCATGGTAATGTGTCTCAGAATATGGTGGCTCTGGCTGGAGACTGAATATTGAGTGTTCTGAGAAGTCAGTTTGCCATGGGTTAGGCATGGCCCATGAATATGGGTATGAACATGGTTACAATAAAGTAAAACTTTCTGATTATTAATAATGGAAGACAGAAGGGACCCCACTTGAGACTGTCCAAGAGAAGTTGGCCCCCAGGGCTAAGGGATCTGCGGGGCCACAGTGAAGCTTGGGGGATACCAGAGCAACTTCGCAAATGATGTTTTCTTTGTTGGTGCATTATTAAAAAAAAAATCAAATGAGGGTTTCCTGCATTGGTGGTAGCTATAGGGGCTGAATATTCCCTGAAAGGAAGATAGGAAGCATCATTGAAGGCAATACCTTTGAAGTATCTTAGTGGCTTCTTAACTGTCTCACAAAACTACTATTTCTTCACTGTCAAAAACAGAAAAAGGAAATGGAAGATGGTGGGATCTTGTTTATAGTACATCACCTGTTTCTCCCATCTCTTCTTCCCCTGATAAAACGCTAAGCACAGTGGTGAGAGCATAACAGCCAGTCCATGTCGACCACTTCATCTCCTTTCTTTCAGTATCAGTCCCGTTAGACTGCAAACTGATGTCCTCAGTCTCATCTCTCTAAATGGTGGTTCCTAACCAAGCTCCTGTTCCTGAGATATGAATTTTAGTTCAAATTGCAATGGCCTTTTTAGGTTTATTTTTCTACTATAAACAAGCAAACAATTTTTGACGTTAGACAATTTGAAAGATGCCTCTCAATAAACAAGCAAACAAATGCACCACCTTTACAAAGAGACTTTTCTCATGAGGGACAGAAGACGTCTGTGGCAACTGGAGTGGGACTGTCACAGCTCTGAGGAATTATGGTTGAGGAAGAATGGTAGGTAGGTGTATCTTCTTAGAATGGTAGGTGTATCTTTGGCATAGCTGGACGAAATGCTATGGTTTTACTGACATGATAGGTGGAATTCAACTCAGTTATGTCAGGCCCCAGAACAAAAGTTGACTTATAATTAGCTTTGCCTTTGAAACCTCCCACTGGTCTGACCTTTGTAAAAGGCATACCTAATCTATTGGTTTTCTACCTCCCCTCCTCAACCCTTATTGAGACAGATAAAACTGGTAAAAGTGAGAAGAGAAGAGTAAAGAAGCTGGCTTAAACTCAACTTTCAAAAAACTAAGATCATGGCATCCGATCCCATCACTTCATGGAAAATAGATGCTGAAATGATGGAAACAGTGACAGACTTTATTTTCCTGGAGTCCAAAATCTGTGATTCATGGGGTCACAAAGAGTCGGACACGACTGAGTGACTGAACTAAACTGAACTGAACTGAAAATCACTGCAGATGGTGACTGCAGCCATGAAATTAAAAGACGTTTGCTCCTTGGAAGAAAAGCTATGACCAACCTAGACAGCATATTAAAAAACAGAGACATTACTTTGTCAACAAAGATCCATCTAATCAGAACTATGGTTTTTCCAGTAGTCATGTATGGATGTGAGAGTTGGATTATAAAGACAGCTGAGTGCCGAAGAATTGATGCTTTTGAGCTGTAGTGTTAGAGAAGACTCTTGAGAGTCCCTTGGACTGCGAGGAGATCAAACCAGTCAATCCTAAAGGAAATCAGCCCTGAATATTCATTGGAAGGAATATTTAGGACTGATGCTTAAGCTGAAACTCCAATACTTTGGCCACCTGATGTGNGAGTACTGGAATTTCACCTTTAGCGTCATTCCTTCCAAAGAAATTCCAGGGCTGACCTCTTTCAGAATGGACTGGTTGGATCTTCTTGCAGTCCAAGGGACTCTCAAGAGTCTTCTCCAACACCACAGTTCAGAAGCATCAATTCTTTGGCGCTCAGCCTTCTTCACAGTCCAACTCTCGCATACCTACATGACCACAGGAAAAACTATAGCCTTGACTTAGCTGGGTACTTTTAAGATACTCAAAAGCTAAATTCAAAGGTTATTTTTGTCATTAATAATGGATACACTTTATATATTTGTGAACTAACCTTAGATAATAGTTGTTCAGTCCTTTCCGACTCATTGTGACCCCATGGACTGTAACCTCTGTCCAGGATTCTCCGGGCAAAAATACTGGAGTGAGTAGCCATTCCCTTCTCCAGGGGATCTTCCCAACCCAGTAATCAAACTTGGGTCTTATGCATTACAGGCAGATTCTTTACCATCTGAGGCACTAGGGAAGCCCTAGAGCTAACCTTATTTGAAATCAAAACAAGGAAAATTTTAAAGAAATTGTGAGAGGTAAAATTAGCTTGATTTTAATTTTTTTTAATAGTGCTGAGACTAATGGCTTTTGAAAAATACTTTTTGTTGAATAATAAACCTACAGAAAAGTGCATGTGAGTGTGAAGAATTTTCGCAAACTGAACACACCTGTTGAACCAACACCTTAATCAAGAAACAGCCTGGGCAGCTCTCCAGAAGCCCCACTTGACTTCATTTCCAGTCGCTGCCTGCTCCTCCAGGGCCACCACCTGCTTGACTTGAGAACTCAGCATAGAGTTTCCCCCTTTTTTGTACTTTCATTTGTATCTTTTGTAAAGCAAGCTTGTGACTTACTTGTTTGAGGTTGTCATTTGTTCATTCTCATTTTATTATCAATTTAACTGTTAGCACATTTACAATCTACAATATTAAAAAGAATTGTTTAACTCATATCCTGAATCTAGTATTCTCCTTCTTGCCTGTTTACTAAACAGAAGGCTCAGTTTGCCTGCCAGTGAGCAGATGGTCTAGCTTCAGATTACCTATTAGGGATAACTCTAAAGTTATTGTGAATTTCATTTCACATTTTTTTTACCAATGATTTTCCTTTCTGTCTTATTAAAACAGATGCCTAGGCCCCTCTGGAGGTTCGATGCTTAAAGTAGGCAGAGGACATAGGTATTGAAGTAAATAATGAGAGGCCCACAACAAGATGGCAGATAGGTTTAAACTTAAATTCAACTTCAGATAATTAGCAGGATTTCTGCAATCTCTCCTGTGTTTAAGAGGAAGAAACAGCAAACAAGCTAGGTGTGTCCTCCTCCCAACTATTTGATTTTTCCGTAGATGCCTCCTATAGTCATTGTTTTCTGAATGCCTCATTGAGAATTAAGCGAAATAACTGGTGTCATATACTTTTTAAATATCTTCATTCATGGAACATCTTAGTGCTTTAAAGTTGGATTTGATTATATTAAATGACCAGGTATACTTTAGAGTGTAATGTGGAATAGCAGAGTGGAAAGATGTGGTGTAGTCTTGATCTGAGGTATATCCTTTGCTTTCCATGTTATTCAAATGCTCTGAGCCTCAGCTCTCTAAAATGAAGACACAGATCTCCTGTAGTTTTGATGACTGTTGTGAACATTTCTTGCTTTACCCTTCATGTTGTCTCTAAAGGTTTTGTTTTGCCTATAAAGGTTTTATTTTGCCTGTAGGGTATTTCCCATTGTATACATCCCCAGGATGCCCTATTGAAGCATGCATCCCTTCCCTTTTGGAGTGTAGTCTGACCTAGACTTGTCCAATCAGATGTTTTCTCCTTGGACTTTGGATCTTGAGAGCAGAACCAGAGGCTATGGGGATTTTTGAGGACCTGTCAGTTGATGCATTGGAGAAGGAATGGCCACCCACTCCAGTGTTCTTGCTGGAGAATCCCAGGGACGGGGGAGCCTGGTGGGCTGCCGTCTATGGGGTGCACAGAATTGGACACGACTGAAGCGACTTAGCAGCAGCAGTGGAGCGTCAGTGTGTGGGTCATATTGTTCCCTGACTTGGTGGTGTTAGATTCCTTCTCCCTAGCCCTGGGGTGCTTGTCTTTTCCATCCTGATTTCCCAGGCATCTTTTCAATTTTGTAAGCTTTAAGAACCTTCCAGTCAAGTCCCTTTTTAAAGATTGCCAGTCAGTTTTTGATGTTTTGAATGCTTGCAGGTAAGAACTTTAATGTGCTAATTTAACTCTGTATCTTGAAAAATAAGTAGATGCTTGAACTGGATAAGACACACTTAGGGTAAAATAGTTAAGTTTAACCAAAATAATAGAACTGACTTTTGTGTGACTTTTAAATTAGCTCTAAAGAATGATCTAAAAGTGTTCCATTTTTGGAGTTTCCCAAGGTTTCTACTTTGAAGTACAGTACTTATTATGATGGATAACTTAAAAAAATCTCATTCCTGTACATGCAGTAATACACATATCTGCATATCAAACCTGTTAATGAGAAATACAGTCAATACTCAGTATTTAAAGATATGTGAAGATTTTAGTTAAAGTATAATAAAGACTTCTAGGTTTTAGAATTTTGTTATTCCTTTAATAAAAATAATGTGCTGTTCATATTTTTTGAATGATTTGAGGGATCATTTTTTTTCAGGTGTATTTAAGAGTACACACATGAAATATTAGTTATAAAATTAGTTTTTGGAGTTCATTGAACTACTTGATTGTATCTTTTACATAAGATTTTATATTAGTGAAATTACTTTTCTTCAGGGTTCTCTCACAGTGTGGCCAAAATATTCACTGATTCTTTTTATATGTCATACTGACATTTGATATTTATTCATTTTAACCCATCTGAGCATCCCTGTATGGATCATTTGTGATTATCCTTTAGAATTACACCTTGAAGTTATTTTGATCAAATATTTAGGCATACTTTTTGACATTTAAAGAGATAACCCATTACAGTCATTGTCCGCTCATATGTAAATCTCAAGAGGTTGTAAAATGCATTGAACTTGTCCAGTTATGTTGTGTTAAACTTGGCTCAACACTGCTTTATGTCCAAGCAAACTTTCTGCTTCGTATCGGCATAATTCTTCTATTAATCAGAGTAAATTGTATCACTCAGAGTTGCTGTAGTCTTTGTTTAGGGGGTTTTATTTTCATGGGAGTGTGCTTTTGAAGCCGCTCAAAGAGATGGGCTGTCCTCCCTGTTTCTTCCTTTTAATAAGAGTCGTGACAAGTAACAAAGGAGAGAACCCGACTTCATTTTGAAATTGATGCCAAGGCTTTAAGTTTCTCTGATCAAAGCTTGAAAGACTGTAACCTGTTTCAATGGTATTGTACAGTATTATAATCTAGTGAATCTTGAGGTTTTAAATTAGATATTAAAGATACATATATAGGTAGTAGGGCATTATTTTATTCATATTATCTTGTCTTACTAGTTCTTTGGTAAATGTGCAAGAATACAATTAATATTAAAGTAGATTATTGCTAGAAAGAATACTTCTGGTAAATATAGTCTTAAGCTGAAAAAGTTAAATTTTAAATGAAAAACAAAAAACAAGACTTTATTTTTAAACACCTTTATTTTTATTTAAACAATAAATTGTATATGATTTACATACTCTTTTAATAGAGAAATTCTTAAATTGGAGTCAAAGGATGGAGTTTTGAAATTCTGTGAACATTCTGTAGTTGTATGTATTGTGTGTGTATATTTTTCTAGAGAAAGGGAACATAGCCTTTGTGTGGTACTCAAAACATTTAGTGAACCAGAAGCTTAAAAATAATCAAATACAGAAACTTTTTCTTTGTTTTAGTTTACGTTTTTTGTTTTGGCTGTGTTTTGTCTTTTTTTCCTCTTGAAAATTGGCTACAGAATATTTCAGGTTTCAGGGTTGTGGTGAGGAGTTGGATTTTCAGTTTGAAATAGGAAGCCAGCATTTCTGTAGGCTTGGTCATCTTGCTAGATGACATTTGCGAATTGTATAACCAGCACATACAGAGTTCTAATAGCTTCCGTGTGTTCTTCAGATGTTTATTGAGCTAAGCCTTTGATGAGGTGCAAATATTAAGAAGAAGGTTTCTGTCTTTAAGCCCTTTTCATCTCAGTTCTCTGGGTCAAAACTCTTACAGTAAACTAAAAAACAAAATTGTGTTGCTGTCATAGAATTTTCCCATGGTGAATATCTCAGCCTGGCATATAGCTCCCACACAGTAAATAGTTACTGTACTTAGTAAAGCATGTATCTTCATTGAGGGTCATGTCACCCTAAGGGAGAGAAAATTGGTTCTGGAGATGGTGATGAAAAATTCTTACTCCTTGTATGTGTAAAGCATAGATACACATACAGTGTATAAACCGATCACGTGGTGCTAGTGGTAAAGAGTCCACCTGCCAGTGCAGGAGACGCAAGAGATATGGATTTGACCCCTGTGTCCAGAAGATTCCCTGGAGAAGGAAGTGGTAACCTACTCTAGTAATCTTGCCTGGAAGATTCCGTGGACAGAGGAGCCTGTCTACAGTCTGTGGGGCCTGAACGAGGTGGACGTGACTGAGTACATACAGTGTGCCATCTTACCACAATTTTATGGGAGAGGATGTGATTGGAAGAAACACTCTTGGAGAAAGCTCCTTTAGGGAGCAGAAATGGGAAAAAGAAGTTGAGAAATGTTGAAATAAATTAATATTGAAAATACTGAGTTCGTGCTTAGCTGAGGTTTAGATCTTTTTCTCTGATACAAATTTTTATTGTAATAGAATTTGACTTAGTAGTTTGGTAGTAGGAAGAATAATTTTAGTATATTGAACTGTAGGGAGTTGTAAGTTAATTTTAAGAACAAAATTATCCTTGTTGGTTGATAATTTGTAGGTAAAGTCTTTGTTCGCCACTCTACCCTCTGCCCTTTGGAGAAACTGGAATTAAAGGACTGCATTTAAATTGCCGACGGTTATTTTTACTCTGGTTTCATTTTCTTGTTCTGATTTTTTAAATGCAACTGTTAAACAGTTTTATGCCATGTTAACAAAATAAGCTCAGAAATAGCATTTTAAGAATTTACCTTAAATTTCAGTTCAGTCACTGAATTGAGCTGCTCATTTAATTTTTTTGTCTGTACACTGTTATAATGGAAACATTTAGTTCAGTCCAAGTATTGAACATATATGTGCCAGTGTCTTTGCTGGTGGTGAAGTTCCAAGGAAAATTCTCTTACCTCAAGGAGCATCCATTCTATATAGAAGACGGATTTGCAAGTGGTTCCAATAAAATAAGTTATTGACTTAAATAGAAATATGCGTTAAGGGCAATAGTGGATTCCTTGGGTCAGGAATCAGAAGATTGCCGTATTTCTTTACTCCTAGCCCTGCTCTTGACTAGTTAGAAGGTTTGAGGTAACTGCTTGGAATTCGTAGACCTCATTTCACCCTCTGAGCACAGTGCGCCTGCCTCTGTGGGCTGTCCCGGAACCTGTGAAGTGTAGGGCTCCAGTGCAAGTGCTTTTGAAAACTGCAGGGTGTTGAACAAATGCAAATGGGTAATTGCCTCGCCCTGAGAAGTGAATTAAGAGTTACAGTGATCTTGACAAGGACTTAATACTTACACTGTTTTTTATCATTTCTTAACCTTTTTGTGCTTTGCTGGGCTTAAGTGAAGCCTTTCCATCAAGTTCGATGACTTATCTGCGCTTGCTTATCTATGTGTTTGTCCTGAACCTACAATCTGGTTTATTTTTTTGATAATCACTGGCATGCCGTGCTGGAAAATCTGGACACCTGAAGCACCATTTCTTACTTTCAGGCCAAGTCGAGAGTCTTGAACAATTCTCATGAGAGATGGCTGGCTCTTCAGAGGCATCAGAAGCCTCCAAACCTCCAAAATGATGATATGACTCTAATGACAAGTAAAGTGGCTGATCTCTTCTCCCTCCCCTGTATGCCCTCTGCTTTTCTGGGGCTCTTGCTCTTTTAACTCTTGTTTCCTTTTCCTGCATCCATCCGTCTGCTCCAGTAACAACCACACACTGGCATTTCAAGCTTTGTCATAGTTACTTTACCCATGCCGTTGTGGGTGGTTTCTGATTATAAACTTTGTTATTAGAAACTCTGCCTTCAGTAGAATTGGTATTGGAGGCCTAGGATTGGTAGTTTGGTTTTATTTTTAAATTTATTTTTCATTGAAAGATAATTGCTTTACAATACTGCTGTGTTGGTTTCTGTCATACATCAGCATGAATCAGCCATAGGTATACACATGGGCCGACTCTTTGGAAAAGACCCTGATGCTGGGAAAGATTGAGCACGGAAGGGGAAGGGGGTGATAGGGGATGAGATGGTTGGATGGCATCATCCACTCAATGGACACGAGTTTGAGCAGGCTCCAGGTGATAGTGAAGGGCTTGCAGCCTGGTATGCTGCAAGTTGTAGCTCCTACCCCATCCCACCTCTTTAGGCTGTCACAGGATCTATGTTTTTTAATATAGTTTAACTGTTTGGTGGGGGAGTAGCTTTTCTTTTACCTCCATATTGCCTCACCGACATTTTATAGGATGCCTTTGCCTTGTCTGTGGAACAGGGGCAGCCTTTGTCTATTCCTCCTATGATGATTTCTTTAAAAAATCATCTCAGTGGCGGGTAAGAAATGGGCATTCTTTGAAGAGAGGAGTTCCTCATGTTGGGTTCTTGTCTCGATTTAATGAGGAAAGGAAAAGTAACTCTGTTATCACTGGTGGAATGGGAAGCAGTCCTCAGTGTTGTCAGGACTTGGGTAAGTGAAGAAGACCCGAATTGGGCGTCACCAAAGAGGAGTGAAAGGAGCATTTTAGAAAGATAAGTTTTGAGCAGAATTTTAAATGAGATGTGGCCTGTGATTTCATAGGAAACTAGCATTCTAGACAGAATGTTATGATAGGATATATATGTGAAAGTAAATAAAAGGGATATTACTCAGCTATTAAAAAGAATGCATTTGAGTCAGCTCTAATGAGGTGGATGAANAATGCTCTGAGCCTCAGCTCTCTAAAATGAAGACACAGATCTCCTGTAGTTTTGATGACTGTTGTGAACATTTCTTGCTTTACCCTTCATGTTGTCTCTAAAGGTTTTGTTTTGCCTATAAAGGTTTTATTTTGCCTGTAGGGTATTTCCCATTGTATACATCCCCAGGATGCCCTATTGAAGCATGCATCCCTTCCCTTTTGGAGTGTAGTCTGACCTAGACTTGTCCAATCAGATGTTTTCTCCTTGGACTTTGGATCTTGAGAGCAGAACCAGAGGCTATGGGGATTTTTGAGGACCTGTCAGTTGATGCATTGGAGAAGGAATGGCCACCCACTCCAGTGTTCTTGCCTGGAGAATCCCAGGGACGGGGGAGCCTGGTGGGCTGCCGTCTATGGGGTGCACAGAATTGGACACGACTGAAGCGACTTAGCAGCAGCAGTGGAGCGTCAGTGTGTGGGTCATATTGTTCCCTGACTTGGTGGTGTTAGATTCCTTCTCCCTAGCCCTGGGGTGCTTGTCTTTTCCATCCTGATTTCCCAGGCATCTTTTCAATTTTGTAAGCTTTAAGAACCTTCCAGTCAAGTCCCTTTTTAAAGATTGCCAGTCAGTTTTTGATGTTTTGAATGCTTGCAGGTAAGAACTTTAATGTGCTAATTTAACTCTGTATCTTGAAAAATAAGTAGATGCTTGAACTGGATAAGACACACTTAGGGTAAAATAGTTAAGTTTAACCAAAATAATAGAACTGACTTTTGTGTGACTTTTAAATTAGCTCTAAAGAATGATCTAAAAGTGTTCCATTTTTGGAGTTTCCCAAGGTTTCTACTTTGAAGTACAGTACTTATTATGATGGATAACTTAAAAAAATCTCATTCCTGTACATGCAGTAATACACATATCTGCATATCAAACCTGTTAATGAGAAATACAGTCAATACTCAGTATTTAAAGATATGTGAAGATTTTAGTTAAAGTATAATAAAGACTTCTAGGTTTTAGAATTTTGTTATTCCTTTAATAAAAATAATGTGCTGTTCATATTTTTTGAATGATTTGAGGGATCATTTTTTTTCAGGTGTATTTAAGAGTACACACATGAAATATTAGTTATAAAATTAGTTTTTGGAGTTCATTGAACTACTTGATTGTATCTTTTACATAAGATTTTATATTAGTGAAATTACTTTTCTTCAGGGTTCTCTCACAGTGTGGCCAAAATATTCACTGATTCTTTTTATATGTCATACTGACATTTGATATTTATTCATTTTAACCCATCTGAGCATCCCTGTATGGATCATTTGTGATTATCCTTTAGAATTACACCTTGAAGTTATTTTGATCAAATATTTAGGCATACTTTTTGACATTTAAAGAGATAACCCATTACAGTCATTGTCCGCTCATATGTAAATCTCAAGAGGTTGTAAAATGCATTGAACTTGTCCAGTTATGTTGTGTTAAACTTGGCTCAACACTGCTTTATGTCCAAGCAAACTTTCTGCTTCGTATCGGCATAATTCTTCTATTAATCAGAGTAAATTGTATCACTCAGAGTTGCTGTAGTCTTTGTTTAGGGGGTTTTATTTTCATGGGAGTGTGCTTTTGAAGCCGCTCAAAGAGATGGGCTGTCCTCCCTGTTTCTTCCTTTTAATAAGAGTCGTGACAAGTAACAAAGGAGAGAACCCGACTTCATTTTGAAATTGATGCCAAGGCTTTAAGTTTCTCTGATCAAAGCTTGAAAGACTGTAACCTGTTTCAATGGTATTGTACAGTATTATAATCTAGTGAATCTTGAGGTTTTAAATTAGATATTAAAGATACATATATAGGTAGTAGGGCATTATTTTATTCATATTATCTTGTCTTACTAGTTCTTTGGTAAATGTGCAAGAATACAATTAATATTAAAGTAGATTATTGCTAGAAAGAATACTTCTGGTAAATATAGTCTTAAGCTGAAAAAGTTAAATTTTAAATGAAAAACAAAAAACAAGACTTTATTTTTAAACACCTTTATTTTTATTTAAACAATAAATTGTATATGATTTACATACTCTTTTAATAGAGAAATTCTTAAATTGGAGTCAAAGGATGGAGTTTTGAAATTCTGTGAACATTCTGTAGTTGTATGTATTGTGTGTGTATATTTTTCTAGAGAAAGGGAACATAGCCTTTGTGTGGTACTCAAAACATTTAGTGAACCAGAAGCTTAAAAATAATCAAATACAGAAACTTTTTCTTTGTTTTAGTTTACGTTTTTTGTTTTGGCTGTGTTTTGTCTTTTTTTCCTCTTGAAAATTGGCTACAGAATATTTCAGGTTTCAGGGTTGTGGTGAGGAGTTGGATTTTCAGTTTGAAATAGGAAGCCAGCATTTCTGTAGGCTTGGTCATCTTGCTAGATGACATTTGCGAATTGTATAACCAGCACATACAGAGTTCTAATAGCTTCCGTGTGTTCTTCAGATGTTTATTGAGCTAAGCCTTTGATGAGGTGCAAATATTAAGAAGAAGGTTTCTGTCTTTAAGCCCTTTTCATCTCAGTTCTCTGGATCAAAACTCTTACAGTAAACTAAAAAACAAAATTGTGTTGCTGTCATAGAATTTTCCCATGGTGAATATCTCAGCCTGGCATATAGCTCCCACACAGTAAATAGTTACTGTACTTAGTAAAGCATGTATCTTCATTGAGGGTCATGTCACCCTAAGGGAGAGAAAATTGGTTCTGGAGATGGTGATGAAAAATTCTTACTCCTTGTATGTGTAAAGCATAGATACACATACAGTGTATAAACCGATCACGTGGTGCTAGTGGTAAAGAGTCCACCTGCCAGTGCAGGAGACGCAAGAGATATGGATTTGACCCCTGTGTCCAGAAGATTCCCTGGAGAAGGAAATGGTAACCTACTCTAGTAATCTTGCCTGGAAGATTCCGTGGACAGAGGAGCCTGTCTACAGTCTGTGGGGCCTGAAAGAGGTGGACGTGACTGAGTACATACAGTGTGCCATCTTACCACAATTTTATGGGAGAGGATGTGATTAGAAGAAACACTCTTGGAGAAAGCTCCTTTAGGGAGCAGAAATGGGAAAAAGAAGTTGAGAAATGTTGAAATAAATTAATATTGAAAATACTGAGTTCGTGCTTAGCTGAGGTTTAGATCTTTTTCTCTGATACAAATTTTTATTGTAATAGAATTTGACTTAGTAGTTTGGTAGTAGGAAGAATAATTTTAGTATATTGAACTGTAGGGAGTTGTAAGTTAATTTTAAGAACAAAATTATCCTTGTTGGTTGATAATTTGTAGGTAAAGTCTTTGTTCGCCACTCTACCCTCTGCCCTTTGGAGAAACTGGAATTAAAGGACTGCATTTAAATTGCCGACGGTTATTTTTACTCTGGTTTCATTTTCTTGTTCTGATTTTTTAAATGCAACTGTTAAACAGTTTTATGCCATGTTAACAAAATAAGCTCAGAAATAGCATTTTAAGAATTTACCTTAAATTTCAGTTCAGTCACTGAATTGAGCTGCTCATTTAATTTTTTTGTCTGTACACTGTTATAATGGAAACATTTAGTTCAGTCCAAGTATTGAACATATATGTGCCAGTGTCTTTGCTGGTGGTGAAGTTCCAAGGAAAATTCTCTTACCTCAAGGAGCATCCATTCTATATAGAAGACGGATTTGCAAGTGGTTCCAATAAAATAAGTTATTGACTTAAATAGAAATATGCGTTAAGGGCAATAGTGGATTCTTTGGATCAGGAATCAGAAGATTGCCGTATTTCTTGACTCCTAGCCCTGCTCTTGACTAGTTAGAAGGGTTGAGGTAACTGCTTGGAATTCGTAGACCTCATTTCACCCTCTGAGCACAGTGCGCCTGCCTCTGTGGGCTGTCCCGGAACCTGTGAAGTGTAGGGCTCCAGTGCAAGTGCTTTTGAAAACTGCAGGGTGTTGAACAAATGCAAATGGGTAATTGCCTCGCCCTGAGAAGTGAATTAAGAGTTACAGTGATCTTGACAAGGACTTAATACTTACACTGTTTTTTTATTATTTCTTAACCTTTTTGTGCTTTGCTGGGCTTAAGTGAAGCCTTTCCATCAAGTTCGATGACTTATCTGCGCTTGCTTATCTATGTGTTTGTCCTGAACCTACAATCTGGTTTATTTTTTTGATAATCACTGGCATGCCGTGCTGGAAAATCTGGACACCTGAAGCACCATTTCTTACTTTCAGGCCAAGTCGAGAGTCTTGAACAATTCTCATGAGAGATGGCTGGCTCTTCAGAGGCATCAGAAGCCTCCAAACCTCCAAAATGATGATATGACTCTAATGACAAGTAAAGTGGCTGATCTCTTCTCCCTCCCCTGTATGCCCTCTGCTTTTCTGGGGCTCTTGCTCTTTTAACTCTTGTTTCCTTTTCCTGCATCCATCCGTCTGCTCCAGTAACAACCACACACTGGCATTTCAAGCTTTGTCATAGTTACTTACCCATGCCGTTGTGGGTGGTTTCTGATTATAAACTTTGTTATTAGAAACTCTGCCTTCAGTAGAATTGGTATTGGAGGCCTAGGATTGGTAGTTTGGTTTTATTTTTAAATTTATTTTTCATTGAAAGATAATTGCTTTACAATACTGCTGTGTTGGTTTCTGTCATACATCAGCATGAATCAGCCATAGGTATACACATGGGCCGACTCTTTGGAAAAGACCCTGATGCTGGGAAAGATTGAGCACGGAAGGGGAAGGGGGTGATAGGGGATGAGATGGTTGGATGGCATCATCCACTCAATGGACACGAGTTTGAGCAGGCTCCAGGTGATAGTGAAGGGCTTGCAGCCTGGTATGCTGCAAGTTGTAGCTCCTACCCCATCCCACCTCTTTAGGCTGTCACAGGATCTATGTTTTTTAATATAGTTTAACTGTTTGGTGGGGGAGTAGCTTTTCTTTTACCTCCATATTGCCTCACCGACATTTTATAGGATGCCTTTGCCTTGTCTGTGGAACAGGGGCAGCCTTTGTCTATTCCTCCTATGATGATTTCTTTAAAAAATCATCTCAGTGGCGGGTAAGAAATGGGCATTCTTTGAAGAGAGGAGTTCCTCATGTTGGGTTCTTGTCTCGATTTAATGAGGAAAGGAAAAGTAACTCTGTTATCACTGGTGGAATGGGAAGCAGTCCTCAGTGTTGTCAGGACTTGGGTAAGTGAAGAAGACCCGAATTGGGTGTCACCAAAGAGGAGTGAAAGGAGCATTTTAGAAAGATAAGTTTTGAGCAGAATTTTAAATGAGATGTGGCCTGTGATTTCATAGGAAACTAGCATTCTAGACAGAATGTTATGATAGGATATATATGTGAAAGTAAATAAAAGGGATATTACTCAGCTATTAAAAAGAATGCATTTGAGTCAGCTCTAATGAGGTGGATGAAGCTGGAGCCTATTATACAGAGTGAAGTATGTCAGAAAAAACACCAAAACAGCATATTAATGCATATATATGGAATTTAGAAAGATGGTAACAATGACCCTATATGTGAGACAGCAAAAGAGACACAGATGTAAAGAACAGACTTTTGGACTCTGTGGGAGAAGGTGAGGATTTGAGAGAATAGCACTGAAACATGTATATTATGTGAAACGGATNGGGCTTAAGTGAAGCCTTTCCATCAAGTTCGATGACTTATCTGCGCTTGCTTATCTATGTGTTTGTCCTGAACCTACAATCTGGTTTATTTTTTTGATAATCACTGGCATGCCGTGCTGGAAAATCTGGACACCTGAAGCACCATTTCTTACTTTCAGGCCAAGTCGAGAGTCTTGAACAATTCTCATGAGAGATGGCTGGCTCTTCAGAGGCATCAGAAGCCTCCAAACCTCCAAAATGATGATATGACTCTAATGACAAGTAAAGTGGCTGATCTCTTCTCCCTCCCCTGTATGCCCTCTGCTTTTCTGGGGCTCTTGCTCTTTTAACTCTTGTTTCCTTTTCCTGCATCCATCCGTCTGCTCCAGTAACAACCACACACTGGCATTTCAAGCTTTGTCATAGTTACTTACCCATGCCGTTGTGGGTGGTTTCTGATTATAAACTTTGTTATTAGAAACTCTGCCTTCAGTAGAATTGGTATTGGAGGCCTAGGATTGGTAGTTTGGTTTTATTTTTAAATTTATTTTTCATTGAAAGATAATTGCTTTACAATACTGCTGTGTTGGTTTCTGTCATACATCAGCATGAATCAGCCATAGGTATACACATGGGCCGACTCTTTGGAAAAGACCCTGATGCTGGGAAAGATTGAGCACGGAAGGGGAAGGGGGTGATAGAGGATGAGATGGTTGGATGGCATCATCGACTCAATGGACACGAGTTTGAGCAGGCTCCAGGTGATAGTGAAGGGCTTGCAGCCTGGTATGCTGCAAGTTGTAGCTCCTACCCCATCTCGCCTCTTTAGGCTGTCACAGGATCTGTGTTTTTTAATATAGTTTAACTGTTTGGTGGGGGAGTAGCTTTTCTCTTACCTCCATATTGCCTCACCGACATTTTATAGGATGCCTTTGCCTTGTCTGTGGAACAGTGGCAGCCTTTGTCTATTCCTCCTATGATGATTTCTTTAAAAAATCATCTCAGTGGCGGGTAAGAAATGGGCATTCTTTGAAGAGAGGAGTTCCTCATGTTGGGTTCTTGTCTCGATTTAATGAGGAAAGGAAAAGTAACTCTGTTATCACTGGTGGAATGGGAAGCAGTCCTCAGTGTTGTCAGGACTTGGGTAAGTGAAGAAGACCCGAATTGGGTGTCACCAAAGAGGAGTGAAAGGAGCATTTTAGGAAGATAAGTTTTGAGCAGAATTTTAAATGAGATGTGGCCTGTGATTTCATAGGAAACTAGCATTCTAGACAGAATGTTATGATAGGATATATATGTGAAAGTAAATAAAAGGGATATTACTCAGCTATTAAAAAGAATGCATTTGAGTCAGCTCTAATGAGGTGGATGAAACTGGAGCCTATTATACAGAGTGAAGTATGTCAGAAAAAACACCAAAACAGCATATTAATGCATATATATGGAATTTAGAAAGATGGTAACAATGACCCTATATGTGAGACAGCAAAAGAGACACAGATGTAAAGAACAGACTTTTGGACTCTGTGGGAGAAGGTGAGGATTTGAGAGAATAGCACTGAAACATGTATATTATGTGAAACGGATAGCCAGTCCAGGTTCAATGTATGAGACAGGGTGCTCAGGGCTGGTGCACTGGGATGACCCTGAGGGATGGGATGGGGAGGGAGGTGGGAAGGAGGTTCAGGATGGGGTACATGTACACCCATGGCTGTTTCGTGTCAGTATATGGCAAACCACTACAATATCGTAAAGTAGTTCAGTGGCTCAGTCGTGTCCAACTCTGCGGCCCCGTGAATCACAGCACGCATTTGGGCCTCCCTGTCCATCACCAACTCCCGGAGTTTATTCAAACTCATGTCCATCGAGTTGGTGATGCCATCCAGCCATCTCATCTTCTGTCATCCCCTTTTCCTCCTGCCCCCAATACCTCCCAGCATCAGAGTCTTTTCCAATGAGTCAGCTCTTTGCATGAGGTGGCCACAGTATTAGAGTTTCAGCTTTAGCATCAATCCTTCCAGTGAACACCCAGGACTGATCTCCTGAGTGGGATGTAATTAGCCCCCAATTACAATAAATTAAAAATAAATAAATGNTCCAATGAGTCAGCTCTTTGCATGAGGTGGCCACAGTATTGGAGTTTCAGCTTTAGTATCAATCCTTCTAGTGAACACCCAGGACTGATCTCCTGAGTGGGATGTAATTAGCCCCCAATTAAAATAAATTAAAAATAAATAAATGGGAAAGTTATCCTTCTAGAAATGTTATTTTAAAGCTGAAGAATAAAATCTACGTTGTCTAATAATAAAAGATAAGATATGAGGGAGATTATGTGTGAAATAGGGAAAATGAAAAAACTTAGTACCTTGAAGCCTTTAAACAGATGGTGGAGATGATAGTGGAGACAGTTGTTGCTTGTAAAGATAGCAGTAATGATGTAAACTGGATTTTTAGAAAGACATTTAAGTGAGGAAAGAATTGGTAGATGGAAAAGTTGGAGGCAGGAAGATTTGTAATAGGCTTGAAGTTACTAGAATTTGTGAGATTTGTTGCCTGGGTCTTGGATGAAGAGGGAATGAGACAGATCAGAAAGAATTAAGGAAGAATTATTTGAATTTAATTACCATTAAAGCTTAGAGAAAAGATGATTGGTTTGAGTTTAAAGAACCAATAGGTAGTATACTGTTCTTAATTACTTTCTTTTACAAGTCTGTGCTCATTGTTGAAAAAGATTGAGAAAATATAGATTACAAAAAAGAAAAATAAAATCCATAATTCAACTTTTATTCGTTCAACAAACATTTGTGGAATGTCTACTATACAGAAGGTATTGTACTAAAGAAGATATATATATAGATAGATAGGTATATACATATGTGTGTAAATAAACTTGTGTAAATTAAACACTGATAGTTGCTGTGAAAAAGACTGTATGGGAATGGATGTTGAGGGGACAGCATAGGGAAGAACTTTCTAAGGACATGACATGAGACTCAATGAATAGCTGCCAAATCCAGTGAAGACAGACTAGTATGTTTCAAGGTCGTGAGGTGTTGAAGAGCTTG
>SJYW01012723.1:0-17628 GCA_006410735.1 Raphicerus campestris
CCTTTACAAACACAGAAGCCAGAGTCCCACTCCTTTGAGACAGTGATTCATTCCAGAGTGGGGCTCAGACATCTGTGTTTATATAAAGCTCTCCAGGTAATTCTGAACACAGCCAGCTGAAAAACAACTGGCAGGTATAATGGGTCTGAAATGCCCTGAGGATTTCTGGCTTTCCTTTCTAGTCTAGTTGGGGTTCTTTACTTTTGGGGGCACTTTGAACTCATATATGTGCATTTGGAGCCTCCGTTTCCCAATCTATAAATGGGTATCAAATTCTCAATCACTGGCACATAGGCAGTGCTTAATAGATATGGGCTGACAAAGGATAGATGGATGGATGGATGGATGGATGGATGGATGCTATAACAAGATGGATAAGCACATCAGCAAACAGCAGGGTTCATACCTGCAAGCGCTCACAGATTATTGCCTACCTGAGGTGCAGCTGACCCCAGAAACAAACTCATACACAGGAACAAAGTGGTCTATTTGTGAGGTGGTCCCAAGAAGCATAAGCAGAGGAGTTGAGAGGTGAGAACAGGAAGGGAAGAAAGCAGAAGAAGGTGCATTAATGAGCCCATTATCATTGTGGACAATTGAGGCTCAGCCCCACTGGGACCTCTGGAAGTAGTGAAGAGCATGCTGGGATGTTTATCCCCCAACTCTCATCTTTGATGGCTGGGGGCTGCTCCCAGGGACATGAGCTCCAGGGCACTTCGGCCCCGTCCTGCTTGTGAGCTGAGAGAAAGCACTCAGCAGAGAGTTGGACAGCTACAGGTGTTTGCTGTAAGATGCCACCAGCAGCCAGCTCAGTGTGGGTGCCAAGGGGACATGGGCAAGGCACCGAAAGCATCTGTCATGCTGACCCACTCAGAAGCATCTTCTTGCCCTGAGCTTGGGTGGGGAGGGAAGCAGGGAGGGAAAGATGCCAGGTGAGTAGTGGTCCAGGCTCCTTTAGCTGCCAACACCACAACGAGGTTCTAGCTGTGCCAGGTTCTGCCTATGCCAGTCTGGCCTGTTTCCTCGACCGTTCTCAGGAAAGATCAGAATTTCTCAGCTCTGGCACTGTTGACATGTGGAGCTGGTGCTTTCCTCGTGGGAGGCGCTGTTCTGCGGATCAGAGGATAGTTAACAGCATCCCTTGTCTGTACCCCCTGGATGACAGTAGCATCTCCCATTATGACAACCAAACTTGTCTGCAGACACTGTCAAATGTGCCCTGGGTGGCAAAGCTGCCCCCTACTGAGAATCACCCACGTAGGTGGACACCTTTCTTCTTCCCTGAGAACTCAGTGACTCCCCCCGAGGACTTTCCAAGCTCCGGTTTCATCCTGACCAGACCCTGCCTCTGCAGAGTCTCTGTTCAGATGGATGTTGTGCCCCAAGCACATCTCAGAGACAGGTAGAGCCAGAACCCAGCTGGGAAACATGCGGTACCCCTGCTGAGCTGAGCCCTGAGTCAGAGGCAGGGAAACGAAGCAGCAGTGATGGTGTGAGCATCACGGTTGGGCTGCAGGGACCACACAAGGCAGGGAAGTCAGGCAGCTTCTGGCTGAATAGCCTACACAGCAGTTGGTCCCAGAGGCTGAGAGCATCACATCCTAGGGACCAACCTGAAGACAATCCCCAGGAGACTTAAGGCTGACCTGACCAGGAATACTGATGAAGGAGAGTTCTAAGTGCTCAGTGAGGCTGTGCAAGTCTCCTAAAGTTACACAAACAGCAAGTGCAGAGCCTGCCAGGAAAGGAGTCCAGACGGGCTGACTCCAGATTGCTCGCTCTTGCCATTAATCAGGTTGCATCCTGGTTACAGGGGAGGGTCTGACATCCCCTCCCCCAACAGGCCAGGAGCAATGCATCCAAGCATCCTGAGTCACTGGTGCTGACAGCGGGCTTGCTGGCCCTCAGTCCTCAGAGGACATAGCCAGCGCCCCCTCTGGTTCATCAATTGCCCATCAAGTCTCAGAAGCCAAGCCTGGGCTTGAAGGGTTTAGTTTCTCCCCTGATCTGCCTGCTTCATTCACTTCCTTGCCTTTATGCTTCTCTCCAGGATGCCTATGCAATGCAAACGCCACTCAAAGGGCACACACTGGCATCCAGTCCTTGGGCAGAAATAATTCACAGCTAAACTCTGAAGCTAGCTGAGCACAGCGTCCGAAGATGGACAGTAGGGCTCCAAGTCAGCTGTGCCACCAGCAACCCCACTCTCCTTGCCTTTGTTTCCTGGGTTGTCCAGGCAGCAGTCTGCCTGGTCCAAACAAGATCACACAGAAGCAAAGAAACCTCTGTCCCTGGACCTGGCCCAGCTCCAGGAGGCTGCATCTTCAGGAGGCCTGAGCAGGGATGTCTGGTATCTGGGGAGGATTTCTGGCAAGTTCAAGGGCTGCAAGGAGCACAGTTCACACACGTGCTTGCACACACACACATACACATACCCGTGCATGCAAGCACACACTAGCCTTTTGTTGCATTTCTGTCCCTGGCCGGCCATTCACATGCATAATTAAAATTCCCCTGGAAGATAAGAGAGATGAGGAGGAAGCAAGGGACCATCCTGGCTGGTTAACTGTCTAGAAATGCAAGATTGTGTTGAGGGATTTCCCTGGAGGCCCAATGGTTAAGATTCCATGCTTCCACAGCAGGGGCAAGGGTTTGATCCCTGGTCAGGGAACTAAGATCCCAAATGCCATGCAGCACAGCCAAAACAAACAAACAAACAAACAAAAATAATAATTGTGTCAAGACACACCTACAGAGATGTACACACACCCAAATAAGCAGAGTGTAAGGTCGGACGTGCCCAGACATGTCCAGACATGTTCAGACATGTTCAGGCGGCTGAGGCGGAACAGCCCCGCAGCCCGCCCCCTGCCCAATCAGAAACCGGGGGTGGACCAACAACCCGGACACAGAGCCCATGACCTGGCCCAATCAGAAACCAACACGAAGCCCGTCAGCACCAATCAGCAGTGCGGTACCAAACCGGAACCAGAGGTAGANTGGACACAGAGCCCATGACCTGGCCCAATCAGAAACCAACACGAAGCCCGTCAGCACCAATCAGCAGTGCAGTACCAAACTGGAACCAGAGGCAGACCAGACTTCCAGAGACCAACCCTCCATAGCCTGGCCCAATCAGAGGCTGACATGGAGCCCCTGGACACTGATCACCCCTGTAGCCCGCGCTTTCTACCTTATGTGGGAGAACCTGGCTTGAGCGCCAGCCCTGGCTATAAAACCCCCGCCCCACCTTTCAGACCTTGCAGACTCCCTTTGTCTCAGTCCCTCTCCCTCCCCCGGGAGTTCTGCCCAAGAGCGACCGACCGCCCAATAAAGGCTTCCATCTACGGTCCCCAGAGGTGGCTTTTTCTTCCCGCGGTGTTTTTCTTACACAGAGAACTCAAAAGTTGTCTATCCATAAATCCACCTATCTTGTCTGTATTAAAGCAAAAAAATCATATTCTAAAATCATTAAGGGGCTTTGATAATACAACAGGGCACTAGGACTCAAATGTGGGCCACCAGACCCAGACCTTGCTACAGTTTAGAACAATCTGCATCCCTGGCTTAAATCAGGAAAGGAGAACGGGATGGGAATTCTTGGTTACCCTTCACGTAAATGGGAATTGTGATTCCATTGACGCTTGTAATAATTCTGATCCAAGATTGAAAAAAAAAATCAACAGATGTGACAACAGCCAGACTCTTGGCACTTAGAGTTACCAAATGCTTTCACATCCATCTTCTCACAGGGTTCTTGTAACAACATAGGGAGGGAACAGATGAGGAAACGAGGCTCAAAAAGGTTAAGTAATGGTAGAAACTATAGACTTCAAACCACAGATTTACAAAAGTTAAGATAATATTATCCTTCTTGTCGTCAGCACTATGCCCTTTATTTATCAAGTACGGTTCGAGAAATCTTAAAGGCCAAGAGTCATGCCTTCCCAGTGTGTGATCCCCCAACAGGTCCCCACCATCCACTCAAAATATAGAAGATCAATACACACTTGACGGTGTTTTCATTTACACAGTAGAAACCCAGCAGGAGGGAGAGAAAATACTCGTATCCCGTACATTTATGGGCTCTACACTTGAAAAGAGTAGTTCTCAGTCTTTAAAAACAAATAAAATAAGTCAGCTGATACTGCAAGAGCTCCAGTGATCTCCAGGCTCAGAACAATATCTTGCAAGTCCTTTTACATAGGACTGGTCCAACCTTTGTGATTTCCAACTAGATAGCATGAGTCCATCAGCACCAGAAAGCATTCCCTTTCTGAAAAATCATCTCCTTCATTGTCTGAAATTTGCAACTTCCGCCCCATCAGGCAAAGGCAGTGGAAATTTCCATTATATGTCTGTGATTGGTCCACCACAGTTTACCAAGAATTAGTTTATGAGACTAGTCCTGCCTCACAGCTGTTTCTAAAGAAGAGAATACAGGGCTGCTCTGATAAGGGGTAAACAAGTTAACACTGGNAGTTGTCTATCCATAAATCCACCTATCTTGTCTGTATTAAAGCAAAAAAATCATATTCTAAAATCATTAAGGGGCTTTGATAATACAACAGGGCACTAGGACTCAAACGTGGGCCACCAGACCCAGACCTTGCTACAGTTTAGAACAATCTGCATCCCTGGCTTAAATGAGGAAAGGAGAACGGGATGGGAATTCTTGGTTACCCTTCACGTAAATGGGAATTGTGATTCCATTGACGCTTGTAATAATTCTGATCCAAGATTGAAAAAAAAAATCAACAGATGTGACAACAGCCAGACTCTTGGCACTTAGAGTTACCAAATGCTTTCACATCCATCTTCTCACAGGGTTCTTATAACAACATAGGGAGGGAACAGATGAGGAAACGAGGCTCAAAAAGGTTAAGTAATGGTAGAAACTATAGACTTCAAACCACAGATTTACAAAAGTTAAGATAATATTATCCTTCTTGTCGTCAGCACTATGCCCTTTATTTATCAAGTACGGTTCGAGAAATCTTAAAGGCCAAGAGTCATGCCTTCCCAGTGTGTGATCCCCCAACAGGTCCCCACCATCCACTCAAAATATAGAAGATCAATACACACTTGACGGTGTTTTCATTTACACAGTAGAAACCCAGCAGGAGGGAGAGAAAATACTCGTATCCCGTACATTTATGGGCTCTACACTTGAAAAGAGTAGTTCTCAGTCTTTAAAAACAAATAAAATAAGTCAGCTGATACTGCAAGAGCTCCAGTGATCTCCAGGCTCAGAACAATACCTTGCAAGTCCTTTTACATAGGACTGGTCCAACCTTTGTGGTTTCCAACTAGATAGCATGAGTCCATCAGCACCAGAAAGCATTCCCTTTCTGAAGAATCATCTCCTTCATTGTCTGAAATTTGCATCTTCCACCCCATCAGGCAAAGGCAGTGGAAATTTCCATTATATGTCTGTGATTGGTCCACCACAGTTTACCAAGAATTAGTTTATGAAACTAGTCCTGCCTCACAGCTGTTTCTAAAGAAGAGAATACAGGGCTGCTCTGATAAGGGGTAAACAAGTTAACACTGGAAAGCTCTAGGGATTGTAACACTTCAGTGGGGGATCGGGGTCTCCCATGGATAGTAAAAGGGTCCTAGCCAGCTAGAGCCGAAGAAAAGGAGAATGCAGACATTTCCTTTGTGAAATCTCTTCCCTCTTGGAGTTAGAACTTCGTTCTGCACAGATTAGGAGTTGAGCTTGATGAGGGATGGCCCAGCAAGACTAACCCAGGTCAAATGTTGAGCATCAGAGTTATGCCTGGAGTCGTCCCTGGATAAGCCTAGCCCAGAGAGGAGAGAGGGACTCTTATGCCTGAGGGAAGGGTGCTCTAAATCTCTGCATCCTCGCTCTGGCTTGGCCAGTGAAGCTTCCAGGCTTAAAGCTGGACCGGAGACCTTCCCAGCAGAGACCGAGGTGGAACACACAGAGCTCAGCACCAAGTTGGAAGTCAAGACCCAGAAGCATCTAAAGAAGAGCCAGGGGGTGTTAACTTGGCTAAATTAATTTTTTTCTAAATTAAAAAAAAAAAAATAAAGAGCCAGAAGGAGTCACTCAGATACTAAATGCCAAGTATGCAGGGCCCAGAGAATGGGCAGGCACCAGCCAGGCTAGTCATGTGTTCAGGTGCTGAGGTCCCAGGCTTTCAGGCTGCCACAGCAGAAGCTGGGGTTGGGAGAGGGGGTAACTGTGCGTATAGAGCCCGGGCAGGATGGCCAAGCTGCGGCACTCCCTGCAGGAGCAGGACCAGATTCGCAGCCACCAGATGCTTTTCTGTGATGCCCAGCAGGGCACGTGGTGTCAAGTCACTTCAGTTGTGTCCAACTCTTTGCAACCCCATGGACTGCAGCCTGCCAGGCTCCTCTGTCCATGGGATTCTCCAAGCAAAAATTCTGGGTTGCCGTGCCCTCCTCCAGGGGATCTTCCCAACCCTGGGATTGAACTCGCGTCTCTAATGTCTCCTGCATTGGCAGGTGGGTTCTTAACCACTAGCACCACCTGGGAAGCCCAGCAGGGCAGGGATGCAAACTCCACACTGAAGACAGGGCTGGCAGGGAGTGCTCTAATTTTCAATTACTATGCTCACACCAAATGGAGCTCAGCGGCTCTCCCTCCACTCCGTGCTGTATTTGACTTTACATCACACGACTGCCTGAACATATAGACACAGAGCAATGGTTCAGCCCTGCTCACTCATCCGACCAGGCTGCCATGGGGCATGAGCCACAGCCCAGCGTTTACACACGGGCTTATTGAAAGCAAATAGGATTTGGCCTCGGTTGCAAACAGGCCCTCCTTTGGGTAAGCGCATGTGCTGTGACCATGGGGGCATTTCCTACGGAGCCTGTGCCACCAAGATAGGGCCCTTTGGGCTGCACTGAACTTCAGCGATAACTTGCCAGCTTCCAGTTCCCAGAATGTTCTCTTAAGACAAGGGACATTTTCTGTGCATCCTCCTGTCACCCAGTCCAGGGAAGGAAAGTTCTGATTTTCCCCATCATCTCCTGCAGAGACTGTGCCGCCTGTTACCAAGATCTACTCACTGTTCTCTCAATCTGCTTCCTGCCTTCAGTTTCCCCACCTGAAAAGTGGGCAGATTTGATGTAATGTTTTCAAAAGCTCCCCCTCCTTAGACACTCTGTGCTCCTTGGGGAGCACTGGGAAGCAGGGAACATTCTGGGTTGGGAGTCAGGAGCCCTGCAATCCAGTCCCAAACTTTGCTCAGTCAGTGACCTTGAGTAATTCCTTTCCAATTCTTGAGTCTCAGTATCTCCAGAAACAGAGAAGAAAATGTTACTTGCTCAGTCATGTCCGACTCTTTGCGATACTATGGATTGTAGCCTACCAGGCTCCTCTGTGCATGGGATTCTCCAGGCAAGAATACTGGAGTGGGTAGCCATTCCCTTCTCCAGGGATGCTCGAACCTGGGTCTCTCACACTGCAGGCAAATTCTTTACTGTGTGAGCCACCAGAGGCTTCCAACAAAGCCAGGGGGCAAATTCAATGACCTCTGGGCTTTCTTGTTTTGCGTGCTTTTCTGTGTGTGCATGTTTGTGTGTGTGGAGGGGGTGTGTGTAGGTGTATATAGGTGTGTGAGTAACTTAACAACCTCAGCTGTCCCTACTGGTATGCACCCCATCTCCATATACCGGGATCTCCTTTTGGGGACCCTGCTGTGACATGCCATCTTGGTGAAAGTGTTCATCAGCGTGTGCTTCCTGACAGGTAGGCAGGAGGCCCAGGCAAGCCCAGCCAGTTTCTCTTTTCCTAGAAGCTGACTTGAACTGAGTGCTGACTTGAACCCGAGGATGCAAAGATTGGAAACCATCCATCCATACCGCCCTGAAGAGTCTGCCCATGAATTCCTCCTTCTGGGGTACTTGGTGGTGCCTGATTCCTCTCCTTCCCGAGGCCACCTTTCCCAGCCTTTGTTCTGACTTTGTGGGTTGCCTGTATCCACCCATTCATTCGTGTGCCTAAGTCCTACAAGCTCTGCTCCAGTGTCACCTTCTCAATACATCCTTTCTTGGCATCCCTATTTCTAGCTGCAGGCCTGCCAGTGTTTCCTGTCCAGCTTCCCTGTGACTACATGGGACTTCATCTCCTTCCTGCAATTGTACTAACATACTTCTATATATTGTGCATGGTCTTCTCTCCTCCCTCGAGCATAAGCGTCATGAGGGCAGGCACCGGTGTCTGCTTGGCTCGTTGCTGCATTCTCACTGCTCTGAACAGTGCCTGACATGTGGTAGGTGCCCGATAAACACTGGTTCAATGAATCAATGTATGAACTGATGCTTGAAAGCTAACAACAGTTGATTTGCATTCTAACTCTAATATTGACTCCTGTTTCCCTCTCTGGATCCTTGCCTGTTCCCTGCCTAGAAAGCCCATTGCTGATACAGGAGCATGAAGCCTGAACAAAAATCACAAATCACAGCCCATATATTGGGGAGGGACGTTTCATTTCTTCAGCGGGGAGATCCCAGTAGGGTAGCTCACTCTTCTCCCTCCACACCAGCTTTCTCATCTCCTCTCTCAGCCCTCTATCCTGCCTCTGGAATCTGAATCACCTTCAATCAAAATGCTTCAGAGTCCTGATCTGTTTGCTAAGAAAGTCAGAACCAAAGAAGAGAAAAGAAAAAAAAAACTGCAGACAGGTCTCAGTGGGCCAGAACTCAAAAATCAATTTGATACACCAATTTTTTGGATTTAATAACTCATGATCCTGCAGAATCAAGGTCATAAATAGTAATAAGAGTTTCACACAAGCCCACCAAAATCTGTTTGACTCAGCTGGAGACCTAGATCCCATCTCTCTGCTCTGCGCTCTCCCACATGCTCCATTTCTTTGGCGTGGGCCTCACATCACTGCCCTCTCAAGCTGTCTCTACATCTCCGAACCCCTCCTCTCAGTATCCCCTGGCTGGTTCTTGGTCTTATAGCCTTCAAAACCCCTTATTCCTCTGGGCTTCTTAATGCACATGGCCGCCTCAGGGATTCTATCCTCTCCCTTGATGTTAAGTTGAAGATTTCCCCTAGTCCTTCCTGACTATCACCAAATCTCTGCCTATCTGATGGCCACCCTAGCTTGAAATTCCCCTTGGCCCTCTAATAATATCACCCTCTCCCTTTAGGCCTTCTCTGATGGCTCAGAGGGTAAAGCGTCTGCCTGCAATGTGGGAGACCTGGGTTTGATCCCTGGGTTGGGAAGATCCCCTGGAGAAGGAAATGGCAACCCACTCCAGTACTCTTGCCTGGAAAATCCCATGGACTGAGAAGCCTGGTAGACTACAGTCCATGGGGTCAGAAAGATTCAGACATGACTAAGCAACTTTACTTCACTCTCTTTCTTAACTTCTCTGCACCCCATACTGGATGGTCCCTCTTGGGTTACCCATAAAGTGGGTTATGCATCCCTCCCTCAGATAACTGTTCAGTGAATCTAATAATCTAATTCAGCTAAACGAGCTTTGTCAAGGGTATCATTGTTACCTGGTCTAATTCAAGCCTGGGCTGCAAAATGTCTGTGAAAGGCTTGTAAAAGACCCGAATTTTACTTCCAAAACCTCATATAGTGAGTCCAGCCACATATTCAGCACCACACCTGGGTGTCCCCATCCTCCCAACAGCCTTCCCAGGCTGTGGCCCCATGATCCAACCCTCGGTTTTCATCTTGCAAGGACTCCTGGTACAAGCCCAACCTGCTTTCCCCCTCAAATGAGTGGCATGTTTCCAGTGCCCCCTTTTGATGGAAGAGTCCAGGGTGGACCCAAGGAGGATGGCTGGGATGGGAGAGCAGCATGGCTAAGCCCTGAGCCTGGTGACATCCAAGTGTGATCCAGTCCAATCCCCAGCAGTTCCAGGAGGAACGTATCATTACCCTCCATCACGGACAAATGAGCAAAGGAAGGCTCCAAGGTCAGGGACATGTCCAAGGTCACCACCTCATCAGGAGGTTGCTTTGCTCTCCCTCCATCAGGCTGCCCATGGAGAAGGTAAGTAAGACACTGACAGTCTCCAGGCCATGCTTGCTACTATATTTTTAAAAGCCAAGCGGTGAGATTCGGTGGTACTGGGGGCAGAACTGGGCTGGAGAGGGAGAGGCAACTATGCCGAAGGACGGGTAGAGGGAGGAGGGTGCCCACGCTCGGTCATGCTAATTTTGACATTTTCCTGTGCGTCTGCTTGTCATCATCAACTTATAATTTAACCTCGTTGTGCCGATGCCTCTGGAATGTCAACAAGCCTTGCTGGAATTTCATTACCGCCCGGCAGCTGGCCCTGGTATTTCGGATACAAATGATGTGCAGCTGCATTCTGGCCCTGCTGTCTTTATCCCTCATCTAGCAAACAGTGGCATTAGGCACAGTTAATCCCGGAAAGATATTCCACGCACCGACAAGAGGGCTTGTGGGTGCCGCCAGGGGCATTTCCTATGGACTCTCTGCCTGAGCCAATTAACCCAGAGTCATTGCTGAAAAGCATTAGCTATTGATGATGGATCCAGAGGGCAGACCCCGGGACTGAGGGCGGACTGGAGGGAAAGAGGCAAGTGATGAAATTTCCCTGTATCTGCCACTTTCAAAGCCCTTCTGCCTGCATCGTCTCAGTGGGGCAGTGACGTAAGTTGGGGAGCTGATGGTGTGCCCATTTCATAAAGTGAAAGCTAAACCCCATAGAGGGAAATGATTTGAAGTTCATTGGAACAAAGAAACACAAAGGCACACACTCCGTGTCCAGATTTTGCATTTATTCATCCAACAGATATTTATTGAGCACCTACTGCAAGCCAGGCATCACACTCAGCAGATGAGATGACTTCTGCACCCTTATGTCTGAGGCATCTGCCTGTAGCATCTTCCCCTTTGGGGTCTTCACCTAAGGAAGCTGTGTGTGTGCTTAGCTGCTCAGTTGTGTCTGGCTCTTCTGCGACCCCATGGGCTGTAGCCCACCAGGCTCCTCTGTCCATGGGATTCTCCAGGCAAGAACACTGGAGTTGGTATTCTCTTCTCCAGGGGATCTTTCTGACCCAGGGATAGAACCCAGGTCCTGCACTGCAGGCAGAATCTTCACCGTCTGAGCCGCCAGAGGAGCCTCACCTAAGGGACATCCTTCTTCAATTTCCTACATCCTATACCCATTGACTCCCCTTCATCAGAGTCTGTGCTCAGGGGAAGCTGTGATGTCCCTTAACTATACCTGAGTGTACCAAGGTTTCCGTGTCTACCTCATGACACTGGTTCTTCCCAGGAAAAAGGAAGCCCCATTCTGTTACAGGATTCCAGGACCTCCACGAGTGGGATGGAGAAACATTTGGAGCGTGGGGACCTTTAGGCCCTGGAATGGTACTGCCAGTAGCTGCCTGGGTGGGGAGGATGGTCATGGCAGGGAGGGCTGGTGTTGGCGCCACTTGTCATGGCGTCCTTGGGCTGTGATGATCCTCCTTGGTTCCCCAGGCTGCGTATGGAGAGGATGCCGAGGTCAGAGAACACCATACCAGGCTGGGTCCTACCTGGCTCCTCGGCATAAGAGGGGACCACAAGACCCCTCATGTTAGAAAAAAGATGCAAAAGAACACCCTTCCTCCAAAACCTCTCCGACCTGTTCCTCCTAACAGCATCTGTGCAGCAGGATGGCCAGTCACAACGGCCAATGTGAGAGCAGGTGCTCAGAGACGCCAAGGTCGTTTCTCAAGGTGACATAATAACACAAATGGCCAACCACAGACTTCCAAGGTTCTGGACACATGAGCCATAGCCTCTCAGTATTCCTGGGATTCTGAGCTGAGCCCCAGCTTCGATGAGTCTTACAGATTCTCAGACAGCAGCAGCAAGAGGTATGGGCTCAAAGCCAAGTCAGATAACATGAAAATAAGAATAATAACATAAAACAGAGACGCAAAACACAAGGACACTGGGGACAGGCAGTAGAGGTTAGATCCACAGACGCAGAGGCAGATAGGTACCAGAGCGGGGATGGAAAGCCACAGCTGTACCTGCAGCCACATATTTTCAGGACAAGAGCCCAAGGACAGACGGAGCTGGAGCAAAGCCCTGAGCGAGGAGGAGGGAAGGCGGCCGAGGGCGCCTGCCATTGGCAGGAGTGGGAGGTGCTTTCCTTAGAGTAGGCGAGGTAGGAGTAGGTAGGTGAGGCAGCACGTGGGGAAGATACAGTGAGACACTTCCCAGGTCCCTCTTCAGGAAGGAGGGACCTACTCCCAGCTGCTGGGGGCACTGCCTACAGAAAGCCCTCAGCTGCCAGATCCCCCTATGTGGCTTGTCTCAGCTGCAGACAGCTGCTTCCACCAAGATCTTGCTCCCCCCAACCCCACCACAAGGGCAGTCCGTGTCCAGGGCCTGAGAGATGAGAGGGTATAGAGGCATGGAGCTCTTGTCTGAAATGGTGGCAATTCAGAAGCTTCATTCCATATTCAAGCTGTTCTTTTTTGATTGGGGTGTTACTGCTCTGGAGCTTCCCAGGTGGGGTGGCTCTAGCGGTAAAGAATCTGCCTGCCAATGCAGGAGATGTAAGAGATGCGGGTTCGATCCCTGGGTCAGGAAGATCCCCTGGATACGGGCATGACAACTCACTTCAGTATTCTTGCCTAGGAAATGCAATGGAAGGAGGAGGCTGGTGGGCTACAGTCTGTAGGGTCACAAAGAGTTAGACATGACTGAAGCGACTTGGCATGCACATAATTGCTTTACAATGCCGTATTAGTTTCTGCTATTCAACGGAGACGTGCATACATATATCCACTCCTTCTTGGGCCTCCCTTCCATCCACCCCAAATCCCACCCATCTAGGCCATCACAGTACTGGCACAAAAACAGAAAAACAGATCAATGGAACAGGACAGGAAGCCCAGAGATAAACCCGTACACCTATGGTCACCTAATCTATGACAAAGGAGGCAAGCGTATACAAAGGAGAAAAGAGTCTTTTTAATAAGTGGTGCTGGGAGGGACTTTCCTGGTGGTTCAGTGGTGAAGAACCAGCCTTCCAATAAAGAAAAGATAGATTCCAGTCCTGGTCTGGAAACTAAGATCTCACACACCCTGAGGCAACTGAGCCCATGTGCCACAACCAAGAGGCCCTGTGGTGCATTGAAGACCAAGCACGGGCAAAAATAAAATAAGAAAAGATACGAATGTGGTGCTGGGAAAACTGGACAGTCACATACAAAAGAGTGAAATCAGAACACCCTCTAGCACTGCACACAAAATTAAACAGATTAAAGACCTACATGTCAATGTGTGTGTTAGTCGTTCAGTCATGTCCTCAGTCGTGTTCAACTCTTTGCAAACCCGCGGACTGTAGCCTGCCAGGTTCCTCTGTTCATGGGATTCTCCAGGCAAGAATACTGGAGTGGGTTGCCATTTCCTCCTCCAGGGGATCTTCCCAACCCAGGGATCGAACCTGGCTCTCCTGCATTGCAGGCAGACACTTTATCCTCTGAGCCACCAGGGAAGCCCCTAGTCATGTCCTACTCTTCGTAACTGACTGTAGCCCACCAGGCTCTGCTGTCCATGGGATTCTTCAGGTGAGAATACTAGAGTGGGTTGCCATTTCCTCCTCCAGGGGATCTTCCTGACCCAGGGATCGAACCTGTGTTTCTCACATTACAGGAAGATTCTTTACTGTCTGACTGGACACTATAAAACTCTTAGAGGAAACACAGGAAGAATGCCCTTTGACATGAATCACAGCAAGCTCTTTATTGAGTCAAACCTTGTTTTCTAGTGTTGGCTAAGGCTCCCACTAAGATTGCATCATGCCTCAGCTTCTCCCTCTGCCCATTCTGCTTTCTTCCCAACCCTTCCACAAGAGTGCTCTTAAAGAGTGCTCCCTCATATACCTACTGCAAGACAATCTCCTTTCAGAGTCTCCATCCCAGGGGACCCACTCTGGGATACAGGGTTAAACTCTAAGCAGGAAACTGCCTTCCTGCCTGGCTGTAGTTTACAAAGATCATTCAGAGCTCCAACCTCACTTGACCTTTACAGTAACTTGGTGGAGAGGTGTTACTGCTCCTACCAAACAGGAGAACACTGAGGTCCAGAAAAACTAAATAACTGTTCAAAGGCCACAACAGCAAGTAATGGGTGAAGCCAGGACTCAAAACCAGGTCCTCTGTGCTCCAAAATGCATGTTCCTTCTTCTTTTACACAACTGCCTTAGGAAGGAAGGAAGGGATGGAGGATAGAGAAAGAAAAAGATGGAAAGGAATGGAAGGGAAAGGAAAGATTACCTAACATGTAGCACTTACCCTGGGCTGGGCAATATACTCAACATTTTACATGTGTTATCTCATTGATTCCTTCCAACTTCACACCATGTATTATTATTATCATTTTAATATTTATTTATTGGACTGTATCGAGTCTTAGTCATGACACACCAGATCTTTGTTGTAGTTCTCAGGCTGCTCTCTAGTTGTGGCTCATGGGCCCTGAGCATGCGGGCTTAGCAGCGGCAGCACTCAGGGTCTCTAGTTGTGGTGCCCGGGCTTAGTTACCCTGAGGCATGTGGGGATCTTTCTTAGTTCCCCAGTCAGGGATCAAACCCACCTCCCCTACACTGCAAGGCAAATTCTTAACCACTGGACCATCAGGGAAGTCCCACAATATATATTAATTCTACTTTTTACAGATAAAAAGTGTGGCTCAGAAGGGTGCGACAAACTGTCCATAGTCACACAGCCAGTAAGTGGCAGAACTTTGATACAAACCCAGAGTTAGAACCAATTGGAAGGCCGGAGGACCCCAAGATGCAAGTGGGGGTTAGAGTCCTGAGGAGTCCAGGGCAGCTGATCAAGGCCCTGGTCACCTGAGCAAAGGAGAAGCTTGGCTAGATCAGCACCCTGGTTCTCCTGGGAGCAAATAGGGCCTGCATGAGGGCTGACCCAGTTCAGGCCTAGAGCCATTGCTTAGAAATTGCACCAAGCCAATCCTCAGCCGTAATTACAACCATGCTCACAGCACTGGGCTGAGAGCTGGAAATAGCTCTGTATTTATTTACCCTGCAATTACATGCTACATTAAATGCTCCACAAGAACATGGCGATCACCCTGCAATTAACTGGTCCCTGCTTCCTGGGCAAGAGAAGGCTGGGGACAGTCACTGGGTGATAGCAAGTGCTGCCTGGTTTCTTAATGGGCCTGGGGGTCACCTTGTAACTTGCCCTGTCAGGCCTGGCTGGAGACAGGGGTTCTGATGGGAGCTGTCCAGGGTGCTGAAGGAAGGCATTCACATTCAGGTCAGGTATGAGCCAAACTGCTGCGGACTGTGTGAGAGGCCTGGCAATACAAGACCCTCCTTGAGTTGAGCCCTGCCCAACTTGTCTCCTCCAGTTCCTCTCAAAACACCTAGTCATCTCCCTATTTACTTCCTTCTTGGAATTCCTAAATCATCACCCCACCAGCCTTTGGATAAACTGTTTCCTTCCACGTTTATACAGTAAATACCTACACTTACCTCTCAAAGTCAGCTCAAATATCAACCTTTGGGCAAGTATTTTTTGAAAGAACGTTGTATAGGGTAGTGAAAATCAGACAGACCTGGATCAAATACTACTTAATAGCTATGTGACTTTTGACAAGTTACTTGATCTCTCTGAACCCCATTATATATGTGTGTAATGTGTATAACTCCACCTGACATCACATACATATGTACTTTGTATCTAGATATGTGGAAACTTGATGGCTTATAGTAAGGGACAGATTTTGGCAGGATGGAAATAGCATGGTGCCTGACACACAATAGGCAAATGCTAAATCTTTGTTGACTCAAGGAAGGAATCAATTAATGAACAAATCAATCAATCAACCAAAAGCCAATTAGGACCTGAGACTACGTGTGTGTCCATGTTTGTCTTTGTGGCTCCCCACTTAACTTCACACACACAAACATGTGTACACGTTATTCAAAAACACAATATGCAAACACGATGGTAATTGGTTTCTAGTTGCCTGGAGATTCCAGAGAACTAGTTTCTCAGGCTGTGCAGCTAGATGGAGAATGCCAGCAAAAGGCATTAAGAAAAGAGTTAATTATATATTTACTACCTCTGTCATTTTCTCCTAATTATGTCTTGGCAAGCACAGACTCCTCGATGAGTCTTAAATCTCAGCATCTTTGAAAATATGATAATAAATCAATGTGAAATGGAATGTTCCCAACAGCCAAAAATGCCCAGGAAAGTTTTCAATCAGCGAGAGTCCCGGTGAGCCAGGCTGGCACCCGTTCTGACTGTGTTTGGATTTCTGAGACCAGAAATGGGGTCAAAAAAGCAGCAGGAGAGCAGGGAGGTATCTGAGCTTTGGCACCAAGGCACCTCCCAGTCTCATGAGTGTCACCGAGAGATCTTGTGGGTATCATTGCTGCCAATTTCCCATGAGGCAATGGGAAGAGGGGGCTGGGCATGAAACTGGATAAGCCTTCCTTATGGCCTTTTGCATGGTTTCTGGATTGAGATGATAGGGACCACTTACTGAGGACTCCCTATGTCAGTGGTTCCTGACTGTGGTGAACTTGCCTTAGGGAACATTTGGCAAGGTCTAGAGGGCTTTGGGTTATTATAACTTGGGACGGGTGCTAGTGATACCCACTGGGTAGAGCCAGGAGTCCTGCTAAACATCACACAGTGCACAGGACAGATCCCCACAGTCAAATACGATCTAGCCTCGAATGTCAACAGTGCGTGGGGCTGGGTGCTCCCATACTGTCTGCTACTGACTGCTGTCACCCCATCTTCGGGCTTCTTTATGTACTTGCCTTTTCTATTTTGGTTTCTAATGAAAAAGAACTTCCAGGCACACACACACTCAGAACAAATACACAGGCTTCCTTCTTTGTAACCCCCATGACCCTCTGGTCACAATCACATTCATCAAAAATCAGTTGAGGACTTCCCTGATGGTCCAGTGGTTAAGAACCTGCCTGCCAATGCAGGGAACACGGGTTTGATCCCTGGTCCAGGGAGATCCCACAGGCCTCGGAGCAACTAAGCCCATGAGCCACAATTACTGAGCCCATTTCTGCAACAAGAGAAGCCACAGCAATGAGGAGCCCGTGCACCACAACTAGAGAGTAACCTCCACTCTCCACAACTAGAGAAAAGCCACATGCAGCAACAAAGACCCAGCACAGCCAAAAACAAATGTATATATATTAAAAAAACAAAAAAAACAAAAACGAGTTGGCCTGAACAGTAGAGGGAACACTGACGGCCCATGGGCACCTGCAGGTGCTGGCTTTTCCTCTCCTTTTGGGGAAGAGACCATGCTTCTCTCATTGGCCCCAGTACACACGGCAAGGGCAGCAAGGCTGGGGAGCTCGTTGGCGTCCATCAGACAGACCTAGGTAGGAGGCCCAGTGCATCTCCTGTCAATGAGATGACCAGGAATCACTGTGTTTCTTATCAAGTGCCACTACTGTGCCCAGCAACTTCACTCGGTCTCATCTCAATCGCAACTACATCATCCAAGCAATTGTTAGGCTCACTATCTGTAATTTGAGGCTCTTGTCTAGGAGCCAAAGGTCTCCGTACAGAAGAGACTCAAGAGAGATTTTGCTAACATGTTTACATGTAGTCTTCA
>SJYW01012724.1:12383-28385 GCA_006410735.1 Raphicerus campestris
CGACTTAGACAGTATATTCAAAAGCAGAGACATTACTTTGCCGACTAAGGTCCGTCTAGTCAAGGCTATGGTTTTTCCTGTGGTCATGTATGGATGTAAGAGTTGGACTGTGAAGAAAGCTGAGCACTGAAGAACTGATGCCTTTGAACTTTGGTGTTGGAAAAGACTCTTGAGAGTCCCTTGGACTGCAAGGAGATCCAACCAGTCCATTCTGAAGAAGATCAGCCCTGGGATTTCTTTGGAAGGAATGATGCTAAAGCTAAAAGTTTCAGCTAAAGCTGAAACTCCAGTACTTTGGCCACCTCATTCGAAGAGTTGATTCATTGGAAAAGACTCTGATGCTGGGAGGGATTGGGGGCAGGAGGAGAAGGGGACGACAGAGGATGAGATGGCTGGATGACATCACTGACTCGATGAACACGAGTCTGAGTTAACTCCGGGAGATGGTTATGGACAGGGAGGCCTGGTGTGCTGCGATTCATGGGGTCGCAAAGAGTCGGATACGAATGAACGACTGAACTGAAATGTATATGGAATACCTAGTGTGTGCATGTGTGTGTGCTAAGTCACCTCAGTCATGTCCGACTTTGTGCGACCATATGGACTGCAGCTTGCCAGGTTACTCTGTGCATAGGATTCTCTTGGCCAGACTACTGGGGTGGGTTGCCACGCCCTCCTCCAGAGGAGCTTCCCTACCCAGGAGTAGTCAAATATGTAAACAGAAAATCTGGCAGTTACCAGGAGTAGTAGAGAAGGGTAAGTAGGCTTGTCTAATACGTACACAGCTTTAGTTTGAAAAGATGAAGAAGACATGGATATGGATGGTGATGATGGTTACACAACAATACAAATGTACTTAATGCCACTGAACTGTACACTTTAAAATGATTAAAATGGCAAGTTTTAGTTATATTTTACCACAATTGAAAAAAAAGAATCATCAGGAGAAAAATGGAGGAATTGAAATGACCACGAGAAACTATACGTGCATATCTACTTACTGATAACAAATTTCCTTATCGTAAAATTTTTTACCTTAAAATGTGAAGAAAATCTCAGCAAAAGAGTGCCCCCTTGTGGACCTCTGTGAGGTGGCAAAATGCGTAATAAATAAATTCCCTAAAATCACACAGTTCTCAATCATGCGTTCCAGTTACTGCACGTTAAAATTTATGCTTGGATTCCTTGATTTCAGAGAACTCAAACATCTCTCAAAAGTTAATTCAGAGTTATAAACTAAAAGAATCATGCTGATATGTTTTGGAGAGATTCTTTTCTCTCAATTTCTTAGTTAACAGTCAAAAGAATATTCATTTCTTGAAAGTTTTAAATTTTTAAGTTTAGTGGCTCTAATGCTAATTGTAACCTAGGATATTTAAATTCATATTGGATTTCTGGAAGAAGTTTCCCTAATGGTAAAAAAATATATTTTGTAGTGGATTTTTTGTAGGAAGAGAGGGCTTAAGATTAACTTTAGGGTGGGTAGAAGACTGGAGAGAGGTTCAAGAGGGAGGAGACATATGGATACCTATTGCTGCTACATGTTAATATATGGCAGAAACCAACACAGTATTGTAAAGCAATTATCCTTCAATTAAAAATAAATAAAATTTTAAAAAAGATTAGCTTGATTTCATTCATTGCTATATTTTGTTCTTTCATCTCAGTAGAAATGACACCTTTTTTGCTACTGCCATCCAGTTTTACTGTTAGCAAATAGAAAATTGAAGAAAATAATTATCTCTTTGATCACCACAAAGTGGTATGATTTCCTTCCATGACAAATTTTTTATCTTTTATTTTTTTAAATTTCTTTCTTTATCCTGAACCCCCTCCCACCACCCTCCCCATATCATAAAAATGGTATTTTTATGTAACATTTATTTTAAGTTGCTTTTTGATGATTACATAATTATTTATCTTGTTCTTTATTTTTTAACCTCATTTGGTGGCCAAAGAACATGTTAAATAAAATTTTCAAGATCATTGGAAGAGTGGCAAAGCAAATTTAATATTCTGATGTATGGATTTCCTACACTAATCTTGGAGCTGCTGCTCTAAAAATATATGCTTTTAAGTAGAAGCAATCTTGTGGGGATGGGATTTTTCAAGGTAATTTTATTTTATGGGGTAAAATAACTTATAGACTTTGATAAAAGTTTCTTTTACAACCTAAGTTCCTAATGATGAATCTATCAATTTTGAAGAAAAGAATAGAAAGATGAATTGCCCCTGCTGGCATCATTCACTTGACCTTGGAAACGTTAGAGTCATCCAGAAATCTCCTTAGAAATATTTTTTTTCAGTGAAAATTTCAAATTAAATATCTTTCTACACTTTGATTTCTTTTTACTTAGGATCTGAAACCTGAACCAGTCTGGTATTAATGCAATAACTATGAGTTACTTAAGCAATCTGTGATTATCCATCTTGAAATGATTTGAAGACATTTAGTTATAAGTTCATGATGTTAATTTTAGTGTATCCTTAGCAGGCTATTACCATTTACAATTGTAACTATGTGAGGATCTTTGAAAACTTCTTATTTTAGAATAATTTTAAATTTATAGAATAATTGCAAAGACAGAGAATTTCTATATACCCTTCACCCAGTATCCCTTCATGTTAACATCTTACATTACCATGTTACACTTGTCAAAATTTAAAAACTAATATTGGTACATTGGCTTTATTAATAGCTGAGGAAAGAAGTGAAAAGCAAGGGAGAAAGGATAAGATATCAACTGAAATCGAAGTTCCAGAGAATAGCAAGGAGTGATGAGAAGGGTTTCTTCAATGAAGAACACAAAATAATTAAAGGAAACAATAGAATGGGAAAGAGTAGAGTTCTCTTCAAGAAAACTGGAGATATTAAGGAAATATTTCATGGAAGGATGGGCATGAAAAAGCACAGAAATGGTAAGGATGTAACAGAGATTAGAGATTAAGAGGCAGAAGAGATTAAGAAGAGGTGGCAAGAATACACAGAACTACACAAAAAAGATCTTAATGTCCAAGATAACCACGATGGTGTGGTCACTCACCTAGAGACAGATATCCTGGAGTGTGAAGTCAAGTTGGCCCCAGGAAGCTTTACCACAAATCTAGTGGAGGTAATGGAATTCTAGATAAGCTATTTAAAATCCTGAAAGAGGATGCTTCTGAAGTGTTACACTCAATATGTCAGCGAATTTAGAAAACTCAGCAGTGGTCATAGGACTGAAAAAGTCAATTTTTATTCCAATCCCAAAGAAGGGCAGTGCCAAAGAATGTTCAGACTATGAGATAATTGAGTTCATTTTGCATGCTAGTAAGGTTATGCTCAATATCCTTCAAGCTAAGCTTCAGCAGTACGTGAACTGAGAAATTCCAGATGTACAAGCTGAATTTAGAAAGGGCAGAAGAATCAGAGATCAAATTGCCAACATCCATTGGATCATAAAGAAAGCAAGGTAATTTCAGAAAAACACTTACTTCTGCTTCATTGACTACGTTAACACCTTTGACTGTGTAGATCACAACAAACTGTGGAAAATTCTCAAAAAGATGGAAATACTAGACCACCCTACCTGTCTCCTGAGAAACTTGTATGCAGGTCAAGAAACAACAGTTAGAACCTTACATGAAAAAAGTAACTGTTTCAAAATTGGGAAAAGAGTACAACAAGGCTGTATACTGTCGCCCTACTTATTTAACTTATATGCAGAGTACACCATGCAAAATGCTGGGCTGGATGAATCACTACCTGAAATCAAGATTGCAGGGAGAAATATCAATAACTTCAGATATGTAGATGACATGACCCTATGGCACAAAGTGAAGAAGAATTAAAGAGCCTCTTGGAGGTGAAAGAAGAGAGTGAAAAAACTGGCTTAAAACTCAACATTAAAAAAACTAAGATCATGGTATCCAGTCCCATAACTTCATGGCAAATAGATGGGGAAACAATGGAAACAGTGACAGACTATTTTCTTTGGTTCCTAAATCACTGTGAACGGTGACTACAGCCATGAAATTAAAAGATGCTTGCTTCTTGGAAGAAAGGGTATGACAAACCTAGAAAGCATATTACAAAGCAGCGACATCACTTTACTAACAAAAGTCCATACAGACAAAGCTATGGGTTTTCCGGTGGTCATGTATGAATGTGAGAGTTGGACCGTAAAGAAAGCTGAACCCCAAAACACTGATGCTTTCTGACTGTGGTGTTGGAGAAGATTCTTGAGGGTTTCTTGGACTGCGAGGAGATCAAACCAGTCAATCCTAAAGGAAATCAACCCTGAATATTCATTGAAAGGACTGATGCTGAAGCTGAAGTTCTAACACTTTGTCTACCACATGTGAAGAGCAGACTCATTGGAAAAGACCCTGATGTTGAGAAAGATTGAAGGCAAAAGGAGAAGGGATAGCAGATGCTGAGATGATTATATAGCATCACCGATTCAATGGACATGAATTTGGGCAAACTCTGGGAGATAGTGAAGGACAGTGAAGTCTGGTTTGCTGCAGTTCATGCAGTCGCAAAGAGTCAGACACGACTGGATTAAAAAAAAAAAAAACAATTGATACATTACTGATATCTAAACTCCAAAACATTTCATTTATCCACTAATGTTTTTCTCTATCCCAGATTCTCATCCAGGATATCACGTTGCATGTAATAGTCTTACCTCCTTAGTCTTCTCTCATCTATGACAGCTTCTCAGCCTTTGCCTGTTTTTCATGACCATGACCATTTTGAAAAATATGTACTTTGTAGATTGTTTTTAAATTTGATTTTGCCTGATGCTGTTCTCGTGATTCTAGCTAGGGTTTTTATGTGTGTAGAACACTGAAAATGTGGCAGTGTCCTTCTCATAACATCAAGTCAGAGATGCTTGATATCAACATGGCTTATAAGATAACCTTGATCACTAGGTTAAGGTGCTTGTGTGCTAAGTGGCTTCAGTCACATCCAGCTATTTTTAATCCTATGGACTGTAGCCCACCAGGCTTCTTTGTCAATGGAATTCTCCAGGAAAGACCACTGAAGTGAGTTGCTATGCCATCCTCCAGGGGATCTTCCCAGGCCAGGGATCAAATCTGCATCTTCTGTGGCTCCTGCTTTGCAGGCAGATTCTGTACCACGGAGCCACCCTGGAAGCCCTAGGTTAAGGTAGTGCTTGCCAAATTTTTCCATTATAACATTGCTAGATTTTCAATTTTTTCTTTTTGCTATTCTTTGGGAGGGATCACTGTGTCCAACCCATGCTGAAGGTGAAAGTAATTAAGCGCTACCTCTTCAAGGTGGAGGAGTATTTGCATGTGCTATTTGGAATTTTCTTTGAGGAAGATTTGTCTCTTCTATTTGTTTATTCAATTATTTCTTTATATCAATATGGATTCATGTATATTTTATACTTTGGGTTATTATCCAGTATTATTTATTTTCTTGCCCACATTTTCCAGCTTTGGCCATTGAGATCTCTTTCAGACATGTTTCTGTGGCCTTTTGACATGCCTCCATTCTTTTATTTTCTTAAGTAAGGACTTCCTTACTTTTCAATATTATAGATGCTCCAGGTTTATCTAGGATTTACTAATATTTCTATTGCCCCAGTGCTAGAGTCAGCTCTTTCTAAGGAGTTACAATGCCTTTTATGGCAAACNTCCATTCTTTTATTTTCTTAAGTAAGGACTTCCTTACTTTTCAATATTATAGATGCTCCAGGTTTATCTAGGATTTACTAATATTTCTATTGCCCCAGTGCTAGAGTCAGCTCTTTCTAAGGAGTTACAATGCCTTTTATGGCAAACGGCATTTAGAAACCAAGATCAGGGCACTCAGTGTGCTCATTGTTAAGTCAAACCTTCTAGACGCTCTCAGCAAATAAAACTAAGAAAGTATGTATGTATATTAACCTCTGTATAAACATATGTATATAATTATTTCTGTGTCTTTCCAGTCATAGACAGATGATTGATGAATGGGTACATAGATATAGAAATTCATACTAAGTCTCTGACAGTAACCCAATACCACAGGGTTTATTCCTACCTTTTGTGAGACATGTTTAAAAACATTGAATCTTACTTCCTCTTACTAATCTAAACTTTTTTGGTAATATGTCTTATATTACTAAATCATGTTTGCCTTGGTGACTAATGATATTGCAATATCATTTTCTATAAGTAAACTAAAAAATCTGACCCATACAGCAGACCCTGCTGTTATCTACCTAATCCACTCTTCTTTATTCCTCAGACTTTTGGGGTAGCAGTGTGTCCAGTTTATAAATTTTCTTCCTCAGACTTTCTTTAAACTAGGGTCACCTTCATGCAATCTAGATTTATCAGGTGCACAAGGAAGCCTACTGGGTACAGCTTATGCAAAGACTATTGTTTTCCCAATGAAACATATATTTTGTTCTTTATTCTGTTCTCATTCTTCCATCTTAGACACATGATATATGGAGGTGGGGCAGCTATCTTATGAACAAATAGATAANAAAAAATTGCATATTGGACTTGGGCCAACAATGTGTGTTTCTCTGTGTGGATAAGCAAAATTTCATAAGAACTAAGATGATTCGAGCAGATGTTCATGATGTAACTGCCACAAAAAAGCACTGGGAGTCACAAAGACAAATTCAAATTCAGTGCTTGGAAATTTCCCAACATTGCCCAAGCATCTTTTGAAGTAGTTATTTAATTGCGTATAGGTACTTTTAAAGGACTTCCATAATTTCATTTAAAAATCACTTCTGAAATTTGGACTGCCACTCTTGGAAAAATGTCTTAGATGGATTTAGATTGAAGTTAGGGAGAAGATGTGGGTCTTTATCTTGTCTTTTAGTGGCTCATTCATCTATAAATATATGTGGCTCTCCATGATTAAGTCACATCTTATTTCTTGCCACTTCCTATTTTCAAATACTCTTCCAATTATACGGAAATTACAGCATCTCATAAAGCATGTTATGCTATTTCACACTTCTGTGACTTTGCTCACTTTGTTGTCTTTCCCTAGAATGCTCTCCTCTAACCCCTACTGCCATTGCCCACCAGACAAATACATGCGGTGTTTTCAGCTTCAGTCCAACATCACCTGTTTTAAGAAACATCCTCTGACTTCCATTCATCTCTTACAGCAAATTAACCACTTTATTTTTTGTACTCTCTCTCTCCACTGTAGGCCTTTCTGTCATGGTACCTATATTATTGTTTTGGCTTATTTGACCTTGTGGCTGTCCCTGCTGCTGCTGCTGCTGCTGCTAAGTCGCTTCAGTCGTGTCCCACTCTGCGACCCCATAGACAGCAGCCCACCAGGCTCCCCCGTCCCTGGGATTCTCCAGGCAAGAGCATGGGAGTGGATTGCCACGGGTAACCATAAATTATTTGGAAGTGAACATTTTATTGTCCACTTTTGAATTATGGTGGCTCCAGCAATAAAGTATCCGCCTGCAATGCAGGAGACCTGGGTTCAGTCCCTGGGTTGGGAAGATCCCCTAAAGAAGCAAATGGCAGCCCGCTCCAGTATTCTTGCCTGGAGAATCCCACAGACAGACGAGCCTGGCTGACTACAACCCACAGCGTCGCAAAAAGTCAGACACAACTGAGCAATATGCAGGCAGTAGTATCTGATTTGGAGTATGAATTCAATGAATTCACCTTAAAGAAATGAATGAATGAATGTCTCTGTTTCCATCAGTGATTTAATACTTAACTAGTAAACATTTTATTCTCCCACATTTGAAAATTCTGATTTGCATTTAATAAAATCACAGGTATTCATTAGATGTTACTTTGCCTTTTCATTTGTCCCTAGCACAGAGTAGATAAATAATCTCCACAAATGTTAAGAGAACATATTGTAATGTGTTATAGCATAGAAAAAGGCTTATATAAAACATCACAGTGCAGGACTTTATTCCAATGTTTGACAGAATGCTGGACTAAAACTTAAAGAATCTTGAAAAGAAGGTATGCCTAAACAGTGATACCATTATAGTGTATATTTATATGCTTAGAACTGTAGCATATTCCTTTAATAAGTTACTTCATTTAATGTGTACAACTAACCTATAAGATTTTTGACGTTTTCCTCATAGCAGATAAGGAAACTGAGTCTCAAAGATTAATTAATTCCCCCAAGGTCACACAAACTGACTTTGACTCTGGTATTTCTAAACTGAAAGCCCATGATTTTTTTTTCTTTTTTTTTTCTCCTTTTCTTTTTTACTGTGGTAAGAACACAACATGAGATCATCCTTCAATACATTTTTAAGTGTACAATACAGTATTATTACTAAAGACACAATGTTATACAGCAAAACTTTGGAACTAAATTACCTTGAGTAACTGGAACTTTATACCGGTTGATTAGCAACTCTCCATTGCCACCTAGCCTCTCACAACACTATCACACTCTTTACTTCTATGCATCTATTTTATTTATATTTAATTGAAGTATAGCTGCTGTACAGGTGTACAATATAATGATTCACTATTTCTAAAAGTTATACTCCATTTTGGGCTTCCCAGGTAGCTCAGATGGTAAATAATCTGCCCACAGTGCAGGAGACTTAGGTTTGATCCCTGGGTCAGAAAGATCTCCTGGAGCAGGGAATGGCAATCCATTCCCATTCTTGCCTGGAGAATTCCATGGACAGAGGAGCCCAACTGGCTACAGTCCATGAGTCACAAAGAGTCAGATACAACTCAGTGACTAACACACACATGTACTCCATTTATAGTTATAATATTTGCTACATTCTCCATGTTGTACAATATATTTTTGTAGATTATTTTATGCCTAATAGTCTGTATCTCTTAATCTTCTACCTCTATAGCCTCTCCCCATTTCCTCATCCTGCTGGTAAGGTCTAGTTTCCTCCCTGTATCTATATTTATTTTTTTATTATGTTCACTGATTTGTTGTATTTTTTAGATTTCACATGTAAGTGATATCATACAGTATTTGTCTTTCTCTGACTTATTTCACTTAGCATAATGCCTTCTATGGTCATCCATGTTGCTACAAATGGCAAAATGGTATTATTTCTTATGATTGAGTAGTAGTCCCTTCCAGAATGAAATATATATATTACATCTTCCTTATCCATTCATCTGTTGATGGATACTGAGGTTGCTTCCATATCTGGCAATTGTAATAATGTTGCTTTGAACAGAGGGGCACATATATGCTTTGGTGAATTAGTGGTTTTGTTTTTTCTCTGAGGCATATCTAAGAATGTAATTTCTGGGTCATATGATAGTACTAATTTTAGGTTTTTGAGAAAACTCTATATGATTTTCCACAGTAACTTGCATTAATCCACCAACAGTGTACAAATGTTCCTTTTCCTCCATATACTCACCAATAATTTGTTGTTTGAGTTCTTTTAGTTGATAGCCGTTCTGACAGGTGTGAGTTGATATTTCATTGTGGTTTTGACTTGCATTTCCCTGATGATTAGTGATATTGACCATCTTTTCATGTGCTTGTTGGCCATCTGCATTTCATCTTTGGGAAAGNGACACAACTCAGTGACTAACACACACATGTACTCCATTTATAGTTATAATATTTGCTACATTCTCCATGTTGTACAATATATTTTTGTAGATTATTTTATGCCTAATAGTCTGTATCTCTTAATCTTCTACCTCTATAGCCTCTCCCCATTTCCTCATCCTGCTGGTAAGGTCTAGTTTCCTCCCTGTATCTATATTTATTTTTTTATTATGTTCACTGATTTGTTGTATTTTTCAGATTTCACATGTAAGTATATCATACAGTATTTGTCTTTCTCTGACTTATTTCACTTAGCATAATGCCTTCTATGGTCATCCATGTTGCTACAAATGGCAAAATTGTATTATTTCTTATGACTGAGTAGTATTCCCTTCCAGAATGAAATATATATAGTACATCTTCCTTATCCATTCATCTGTTGATGGATACTGAGGTTGCTTCCATATCTGGCAATTGTAATAATGTTGCTTTGAACAGAGGGGCACATATATGCTTTGGTGAATTAGTGGTTTTGTTTTTTCTCTGAGGCATATCTAAGAATGTAATTTCTGGGTCATATGATAGTACTAATTTTAGGTTTTTGAGAAAACTCTATATGGTTTTCCACAGTAACTTGCATTAATCCACCAACAGTGTACAAATGTTTCTTTTCCTCCATATACTCACCAATAATTTGTTGTTTGAGTTCTTTTAGTTGATAGCCGTTCTGACAGGTGTGAGTTGATATTTCATTGTGGTTTTGACTTGCATTTCCCTGATGATTAGTGATATTGACCATCTTTTCATGTGCTTGTTGGCCATCTGCATTTCATCTTTGGGAAAGAAATATACTCAGTTTCATGCTCATTTTTAAGTTCGATTGTTTGTTTTCTTGATGTTCAGTTGTATGAGCTGTTTATATATGTTGCATGTTAACCCTTACCGGCCCTATCATTTGCAAATATCTTCTCTCTTTTTTGTCCTTTTGTTTTGTCCATGGTTTCCTTTGAGGTTAAAAATCTTTTAATTTTAGTTACGTCCCATGTCTTTCTTTTGCTTTTATTTCTTTTACTTAGAAGAGAGATCCAAAAAATATTGCTGTGATTTATGTCAGCTTTCTGCCTATATTTTCCTCTATGAGTTATATAGTATCCAGGTCTTTAATCCATTTTGAATTTTTATATAGTGTTAGAGAATATTCTAATTATTAGAGCTCATCAATGAATTCAGTAAATTTTCAGAATACAAAATTAATATACAGAAATCTGCTGCATTTACATACACTAAAAATGAAATATCAGGAAGAGAAATTAAAGAAACAACCCCATTTATCATTGCATCAAAAAGGACAAAATACCTGGAATAAATCTACCTAAGGAGGGAAAAGATATGTACTCAGAAAACTATAAAACAGTGATAGAAATTGAAGATAACACAAACAGATGGAAAGATACGCTGAGTTCTTGGACTGAAAGAATTAATATTGTCAAAATAAATGTATTACTCAGGCCAATCTACATATTCAATGCAATCTGTATCAAAATATCAATTGCATTTTTTACAGAACTAAAACAAATAATTTTAAAATTTGTATACAAACAAAAAAGATCCCCAATAGTTAAAATAATNCCAGCCCTATCATTTGCAAATATCTTCTCTCTTTTTTGTTCTTTTGTTTTGTCCATGGTTTCCTTTGAGGTTAAAAATCTTTTAATTTTAGTTATGTCCCATGTCTTTCTTTTGCTTTTATTTCTTTTACTTAGAAGAGAGATCCAAAAAATATTGCTGTGATTTATGTCAGCTTTCTGCCTATATTTTCCTCTATGAGTTATATAGTATCCAGGTCTTTAATCCATTTTGAATTTTTATATAGTGTTAGAGAATATTCTAATTATTAGAGCTCATCAATGAATTCAGTAAATTTTCAGAATACAAAATTAATATACAGAAATCTGCTGCATTTACATACACTAAAAATGAAATATCAGGAAGAGAAATTAAAGAAACAACCCCATTTATCATTGCATCAAAAAGGACAAAATACCTGGAATAAATCTACCTAAGGAGGGAAAAGATATGTACTCAGAAAACTATAAAACAGTGATAGAAATTGAAGATAACACAAACAGATGGAAAGATACGCTGAGTTCTTGGACTGAAAGAATTAATATTGTCAAAATAAATGTATTACTCAGGCCAATCTACATATTCAATGCAATCTGTATCAAAATATCAATTGCATTTTTTACAGAACTAAAACAAATAATTTTAAAATTTATATACAAACAAAAAAGATCCCCAATAGTTAAAGTAATCATGAAAAAGAACAGAGCTTGAAGAATCATTCTCCTTGACTTTAGATGATACAACAAAGCTACAGTAATTGAAAAGAAAAAAACTGGTATGATACTGACACAAAAACAGACACATAGGTCAATGGAACAGTATAGAGAGCCCAGGAATAAACCCTACAATCAGTCAATCAATTCAGAACAAAGGAAGCAAGAATATACAATGAGGAAAAGGCAATCTCTTCAAAAAGTGATTCTGGGAAAACAGGACAACTACATGTAAAGGAATAAAAGTATTTTTCTACTTTAGAGTCATCATATTAGTTAAATCATGCAGTATTTGTCTGAAAGTCTGTGTTTTAATTTATTACTGTATGTAACCTGTTAACATTTATGAACAATGACTATATTTGTTATTGACGTGTAACTGATTTATAATATTGTGTTAGTTTCTGGTGTAGAGAAAAGTGATTCCAATATCTATTTTTATGTATTTTGTATATTTTTCTGAATCTTTTCCATTACAGGAAAATATATCACAAGATATTGAATCATGCAGTATTTGTCCTTCTGAAAGTCTATGTGCTATAAGAAGGACCTTGCTGTTAATTTTATATTTAATTAAAATTAAATATATGTCTCTGTTAATCCAAAGCTCCTAACTGATTCCTCCTCTCCCCTTTCCCCATTGGTACCTATAGGCTTCTTTTCTATGGCTATGAGTCTCTTTCTGTTTTATAAATATTTAAGTAAAAAGAAGGCTGAACAACAAAGAACTGTGGTATTGGAGAAGACTCTTGAGAGGCCCTTGGACTGCATGGAGATAAAATCAGTTAATCCTAAAAGAGATCAACCCTGAATGTTCATTGGAAGAACTGATGCTGAAGCTGAAGCTCCAATACTGTGGCCACCTGATGTGAAGAGCTGACTCACTGGAAAAGACCCTGATGTTGGGGAACATTGAGGGCAAGAGAAGAAAGGAGGCAACAGAGTTTGAGATGGTTGGATGGCATTACTGACTCAGTGAACATGAGTTTGAGCAGATTCAAGGAGATAGTGATGAACAGAGAAGCCTGGCATGTTGCAGTTCACAGGGCTGCAAAGAGTCAGACACAACTTAGTGACTGAACAACAAAAAAAGTTCATTTTTTTTCATATTTTAAGTTCCATATGTAAGTGATGTCATATGATATTTGTCTTTCTCTGACTTACTTTACTCCATATGATAATTTCTAGGACCATCCATGTTGCTGCAAATGACATTTTTTTTTTTTTATGGCTGAGTAGGATTTCATTTTACATATTAATGTAATACCACATCTTCTCTATCCACTCATCTGTTAATGGACATTTAGGGTACTGCTNCTATTTACAATAGCTAGAACATGGAAGCAATCTAGATGTCCATCAACAATTGAATAGATAAAGAAGTTGTGGTACATATCCACAATGGAATATTACTTAGCCTTAAAAGGAAACACCTCTGAGTCAGTTCTAATGAGGTGGATGAACCTAGAATCTATTATACAGAGTGAAGCAAGTCAGAAAGAGAAAGATAAATATCATATTCTAATGCATATATATGAAATCTAGAAAAGTGGTACTGAAGAATTTACTTACAGGGCAGCAGTGGAGAAGTAGACATGGAGAGTAGACTTGGGGGAGAGGGAAGAAGAGGGTGAGATATATGAAAAGAGTAACATGGAAACTTATATTACCATGTGTAGAAAAGATGTTCAATGGTAATTTGCTGTATGGCTAAGGAAACTCATACAGGGGCTCTATGTCANGACTTGGGGGAGAGGGAAGAAGAGGGTGAGATATATGAAAAGAGTAACATGGAAACTTATATTACCATGTGTAGAAAAGATGTTCAATGGTAATTTGCTGTATGGCTAAGGAAACTCATACAGGGGCTCTATGTCAACCTGGAGGGGTAGGATAGGGAGGGAGATGAAAGGGAAGTTCAGGAGGGAGGGGATGTGTGTGCACCTATGGCTGATTTCATGTTGAGGTTAGGCAGAGAACAGCAAAATTCTGTAAAGCAATTATCTTTTAATAAAACATAAATAAGTTTTTTTAAAGTTCAGTTCTTTTTTCCCCTCAATTTTTCCCTCTTTAGATGCTTTCTGTCTCAGTGANCAACCTGGAGGGGTAGGATAGGGAGGGAGATGAAAGGGAAGTTCAGGAGGGAGGGGATGTGTGTGCACCTATGGCTGATTCATGTTGAGGTTAGACAGAGAACAGCAAAATTCTGTAAAGCAATTATCTTTTAATAAAACATAAATAATTTTTTTTAAAGTTCAGTTCTTTTTTTCCCCTCAATTTTTCCCTCTTTAGATGCTTTCTGTCTCGGTGAAGGGTGCCACCATTCACCCAGTTATTCTAAGAGTGTCTCAGCATCACTCTTGGCTCCTCCTTCCTCTTTCCCCATGGTCCCAGTTACCAGGTCCCGCCAAATTCTCTGCCACCCAGTTCATAACCATTCTCTCTCAGTATTCTGTGCTTCACACTCAGAACTGGCTTCTGATAAGTTGCTTATCATTCGGTTTGATTCTCCATGATGTTTCACAGTTTGTTTCATGAAACAACACTGTTTCACATTTATAGTATTTAAATCTGATCATATCATTCCTTTACTTAAAAATCCATCAGTGCTTCTACATGAGAAAATAAAGTTTAAACTTGCCTACAGTTTCTAACCACTACCTGCTTCCTCCCACTTTTCACTATATCCTCCCACTCCCATTGTTCCAAATAATCAATCTTCACTTCAGCCAAAGGAAATTTATTAGATTTTTTCCTATGTATAATGTAGTTTTTCTTTTCTTAAAATACTTTTCTCACTTTTCCCTTGGTCTTCCCAAATGGCACTGTGGTAAAGAACCTGCCTGCCAATGCAGGAGACACAAGAGATGTGAATTCAATCCCTGAGTCAGGAAGATCCCTTGGAGATGGGAATGACTACCCACTCCAGTATTCTTGCCTGGAAAATTATATGGACAGAGAAGCCTGGAGGGCTACAGTCCATGAGGTCGCAATGAGTCAGATATGACTGAGTGCATGCGTGCACACACACACACACACACACACACACACATGCAATTTTCTCTTATCCATTAAAGGTCATTTAGAGTATCACTATGTCCATGAGGTCCTCACCCACCTCCTCAGGCATAACCTCAGTTTAGTTCAGTTTAGTTGCTCGGTCATATCTGACTCTTTGCAACCCATGGACTGCAGCATGCCAGGCCTCCCTGTCCATCAACTCCTAGAGTTTACTCAAACTCATGTCAACTGAGTCAGTGATGTCATCCAACCATCTCATCCTCTGTCATCCCCTTCTCCTCCTGCCTTCAGTCTTTTCCAGCATCAGGGTCTTTTCAAATGAGGCAGTTCTTTGCATCAGGTGGCCAAAGTTTTGAGTTTCACCTTCAGCATCAGTCCTTCCAGTAAATATTCAGGATTGATTTTCTTAAGAATGGACTGGTGGATCTCCTTGCAGTCCCAGGGACTCAAGAGTTTTCTCCAATACCACAATTCAAAAGCATCAATTCTTCAGCACTCAGCTTTCTTTATAGCCCAACTCTCAAATCCATATGTGACTACTGGAAAAATCATAGCTTTGACTACACAGACCTTTATTGGCAAAGTAATGTCTCTGCTTTTTAATATGCTATCTAGGTTAGTCATAACTTTTCTTTCCAAGGAGCAAGCATCTTTTAATTTCATGGCGGCAGTCACAATCTGTGGTGATTTTGGAGCCCTCCCAAAACAGTCTGTCACTGCTTCCACTGTTTCCCCATCTATTTGCCATGAATTGATGGGACTGGATGCCATGATCTTAGTTTTCTGAATGTTGAGTTTTAAGTCAACTTTTTCACTCTCTTCTTTCACTTTCATCAAGAGGCTCTTCAGTTCTTCTTCACTTTCTGCCATATGGGTGGTGTCATCTGCATATCTGAGGTTATTGATATTTCTCCTGGCAATCTTGATTCCAGCTTGTGTTTCATCCAGCACAGCATTTCTCATGATGTACTCTGCATAAAAGTTAAATAAGCAGGGTGACAGTATATAGCCTTGACGTACTCATTTTCCTACTTGGAATCAGTCTGTTGTTCCAAGTCCAGTTCTAACTGTTGCTTCCTGACCTGCATATAGGTTTCTCAAGAGGCAAGTCAGGTGGTCTGGTATTCCCATCTCTTTCAGAATTTT
>SJYW01012724.1:43522-62578 GCA_006410735.1 Raphicerus campestris
GGTAAAGAATCTGCCTGCAAATGTGAGAGACACAGGTTCAGTCCTTGGGTCAGGAAGATCCCCTGGAGAAGGAAATGGCAACCCACTCCTGCATTCTTGCCTGGAGGATTTCATGGAGAGAGGGGCTTGGTGGGCTACAGTCATTGGGATCACAGAGTTGGACACAACTGAGTGACAAACACTACACTTTCCCTTCTCCATTGATGAAGGCTAAGCCACAGGGCATTGACACCTCTAGATTTCTTAGTTACTCAAGCATGAATATTGAGAGAATTCTATGATATCTAATGACTTGCCCAATAGAAGCCTTCCAACAGAAAGAAAGAGGTGCTCAGTGTTGGCCTGAGGCAATGTGCTTTCAGGTTACACTTGAAAGAATCTGGCTGAAATCTTCAGGAGAACTAGTCTTTACAACGAAGATCAGAATAAAACTATTAGAAGACGCACACAAGAGTTGTTACAGTAGTCTATTCTCCGTGCTCACAACTCAAGTTTCCTCCTATGAAGTCCAGTCAGTTACAGGATTGCTTTCAATATGGTGGCCAGCTGGCATCTCTGCCAAGACTGAATGTAAGAAAGTAGACAAAACAAGCTGCCATCCCCAATGTTGCCTGTGATTCCATAACAGACATTATTTATCTCCCCTCCTCCATTACCAAATTTAGAATTTTCTCAGCTTAGACATGCAACAGGGCTGAGTTATGTTGTTTTCCTTCTGGAGTGAGCCTGACTTCTACCAACAAAGAGTCTGTGCCCTTGATATCCTTGTGCTTGGCAGTCTGGTTGCTACAGTCTTCTATCCACAATTATCACTGGGCATGGTAGAACCAAGAGACATTCAGTGGGCATCTCCCAGACACTCGGAAGGTCTCTATTATGTATCTCCCTGATTTCATTTTGTAGCCAGAACCCTAGCTTCTCATGGTAAAAATCAGAATTAATTAACACTACCAACACAAAATGCCTTTCTTTGCCTTTTGTTATATTTCAGTATTACAAGTTTTCAAACATAACAATGTAAAAGTTACCAATAATACACTCAGAATATAACATTGAATATGGTAACAGAACATTTATCAAAGTAAAATATAATATAATTAGCAGCAGCATGTGACATGTTATACTTTGGTAAACATGACCTCAAACCATCACCTTAAAATACAAAAAACAAAACAGGTGGCTGAACAGGTCTCAAAATACAAGGTTATACTGAATGAAAATTTCTGCCCATGAACCATTTTAGAAAACACTAATTTCTGTGATTGCTTTTTATTCTATTTTAAATAATTTATATTTCTTAATTCAATACAAATTTGAAGAAAGTATGTGGGATTAATAATTTTTACCAAGTGTGGACAGAAATGTAAGAAGTCTTATTTAACAGCAAAGTGGAGTCTTGTCTATCGCGTCAGTTATGCCTATTCTGGATACATTTACTTATTCAATAATAATATAAAATGCCTCCATTTATTTTGTACATATGTTGCAAAAAGCTCTTATATGAATTCACCTTAATCCTCACAATAATCCTGCAAGATGGGAAACTGAAGGGTTATAGGACGCATCTTACACAAAATCAAAGTTACTAAACACCTAAGCCAGAATTCCAGTGCTGTTACCTTCAAACCATCATCTGGAATAGCAAAAGAAATCATTCATTTTATAGATGTAAATATTGTTGGAAATCTATTTAGATTTGAATCTATTGGATTGTCATTCTTTGATTCCAAGTCAAAAGCAGAGATGTTATGAAGAACTGAGAGATACTTCACAAACTATTGTTTTCAAACAGCTGGTTTTTGTATTATTCCATCATAGGCAGAAGCAGAAATCCACTTTGTGAGCTGCAAGTCAAGGTGACCTGATTTATTATAGTCAAGGAGTCATTTGACTTGTCACATTTTCTCTCCTGAGATTTTGATAAGTGAGTGAAGTGACACAACATGAAAAAAAATAGATGAAGCATATTTACTCCAGGGACCACATTCTTACAACACAACCAAGCAATTCTGACAGCTTAGTCTTTGGAATCTGTCATTTTGTGGGTAGTTCTTTAGTCTTTCTCTGGGTTTTATAATAGCATGATATTTTTCAAATTAAAATTTTTTCTTACATGGCAGTCAGTTTCCATAGCTAGCCATCAAAGAACCCCAAATTATATACAACTACAACCAAAAGTGATCATTTCTTTCTCTAAAAATCTATTGAATTGACAGTTCACATCACACAGTTCAGCATCAGTGTTTTCTAATTCCACCAGGAATGTTGCCTTCCTAGTTCAAGTGTAACTACTTGGTCATTCCTATAATTATTATTTGGCTTCTGTCTTACAATCTAGCAAAAAGCTATGTACCAATTGATGGATAGACTTCAAAAATATGCTTTAAAAACATGCGAAGATGGATACAGGGCTTCCCAGGTGGCTCAGTGGTAAAGAATCCACTGGCAATACAGGAGACGTGGGTTCAGTCTCTGGGTTGGGAAGATCCCCTAGAGAAGGAAATGGCAACCTACTCCAGGATTCTTGCCTAGGAAATCCCGACAGTGGAGCCGGGTGGGCGATAGTCATGGGGTTGCAAAGGAGATAGACATGAGTTAGCAACTAAACAACAACAAGATGGATACAGTAGTAAGGGATAAGAAGTCAGACAAGCCAGGGGTGGGAAATGAACATAAAAATCAGGGAATGGAAAAACAGAAAGTCAAAGCCTTCTCCTTCGATCCTGGCTCAACCCATTCACCAGTATGACAAAAACACAGTACTCTATCAGACAGTTATTCAGACTGATAACAAGTACATAAAAAACAATCATGCTGATCATGTCAGCTTGTGTTAACTCAAATACCCTCTCTTCTACATGAGGAAAAGATACAGGATTATTGGATTCCCATGACTCATGAGTGAGTCATGAACACAGATTTACACAAATATTTTAAAAGTTACATATATCATTTTTACCAGCACTGATGATTATTGAAAATATTAAGAAAATTGACAAGAAGAAATTATAATCTCTTATTAGATACTGTAAATGTATTACTTTGAAGAGTTTCTAAAGTTGGAGTATAATGACCTATTTTCCTAGGCTTATGGAGTATAAACAATGTATTTCATACAAACAAGAAAACCTCAATGCGAAAAGGTGATTACTTTTAGCATATTGAATTGTTGAGGGAGTACTNAAATATCATCCATGCTTCATGCTTTCTTGTATTTTCTGTTTCACGTCTCCATGTAGTGAGTTAATCTAGACTGGGCATTTTCTGTTGGGCATGTTGACAATCCTTTCTTTTTACCTTCCATTCTTGCCTCCCTATTCCATCTCTTCTTTCTTAGAACAAGTCAAAGAATAAAAGATTTTGGGGGATGTGCATCTATTATACTTCAAAATTAGCCTTGGGACCCACTTCTTTGTAGCTATTTACAGTATATTCATTTTGATGCTACCGTTATCTATTAGATGTACAGGAAGGAAGAATGATCAATAGGGCAGGATTGTGACATTACTACTGGGTTTCTGAACATATTACCAGCAAAATACTATCAAAACAATATTCTGATCCTCAGCAGTCACCACTGACTTTTTCCTTTCCCCCTACCCCCGCAGCTTTATTGGAGTATGACTGACAAATAAAAAATGTATATTGTTATGGTACACAGTGTAATGTTTTGATATATACATACACTGTGAAATGATTACGATAATAAAATCACATATTACCTTTTTCTGTGGTTAGAACATTTAAGATATATTCAACTAGCAAGTTTCAAGCATGTGCGCTGTGAGTTGCTTCAGTAGGGCCCAATTCTTTGTGATCCTAGGGACTATAGCCCACCAAGCTCCTCTTTCAATGAGATTCACCAGGCAATAATACTGGAGTAGGTTGCCATGCCCTCCTCCAGGGGATCTTGTCAACCCAGGGGCTGAACCCATGTCTCTTAAGTTTCCCTCATTGGCAGGCGAGTTCTTTATCACTAGTGCCACCAAGGAAGTCCAGATAACCAGTATACAATATATTAACTATAATCATCATGGTGTATATTAGGTCTTCATCATTGACTTTCTCATAATTAACTTCAATGATTTCATAAGAGCTTTTATTCTTTTTGATCTCTGTGCAATACATTTGATACTATTAGCCAGCCCTTCCTTCTTGAAACACTTTATTTGTCTTTTATGCCATGTTACTTTACTAGTTGCTTCCCAGATGGCTCATCAGAAAAGAATCTGCCTGCCAATATAGGGGCCACAGGAGACGTGGGTTTAATCCCTTGGTTGGGAAGATCCCTTGGTAAAGGAGATGGTACCCCACTCCACTGTTCTTGCCTAGAAAAATCCCATGGACAGAAGAGCCAGACAGGCTACAGTCCATGGAGTCCCAAGCATCAGGCACAACTGAGCAACTGAGCACTTTACTAGTTACTTTCACAACTCAAGTCTGTTGTTTTTATTGCCCAGGATTTGTCTGTCTTCTGGCAAAAAAAAGACCCCAGATTTATTATGGGAGTATCATCCCCCCTCCAATCTAAGCCCATATGACTTAGTTCCATTAATAGCTCAAGCTGTGGGCACTAACTAGCCTTCAGATATGAGTAGAATAAGAGATAGATCTTGGAGCCTGCTGTAGCCACTTGGCTACCACATGAAATTTGAGAGTGGAGCCTATACAGAAGGAAGCAAAATGGTAAGATGGAGTTATTGGTGACATCTTGGCTTTTGAGTCCCATATTTAGTTATATTTGAAATCAGTCTATTATAAACTTTTCAGAGACAAGAGACTATGAATCCTCCCTCTCCATAATTTTGGCTTAAACCAGTTTGATGTGTGTTTTTCTTTGTGATATGAACAATATAAAAACTGTGTTTACCTCTGTACATAAAAATGCATACATATAAATGCTTAGAGAACGTTCTGGAAAGATAACATTTCAAACTAATAGGCGTGGTTGTCTCTCGGGAAAGGGGACTATTATGGTAGGAGAGATGAATGGAAAAGGATCTATAGCAGTACAGCTAAAACCATTCTCTGACTTATTTCCCTTTTCTATCTGGTCCTTAGCATTTCTTGAGGTTGTAAAGCAAGTGTACCTAAAACTTGGGTTTTCAAATTCACCTTGCATACAATAATGATGCTTATAATGATTATTTGCTCTGCAACAGGAATTAGGTATATTTTAAAATTCCTTTTCATTTCTAGTAAATGAGTCATTGCTGTACCATCATCTGCTCTGCAAATAAGAAAACAAGCACAAGCTAATTTAATTGCTTGTCAAAAGTGTACAGCAAAACACTGATAGTGATGGGACTGATGTCTTTTGATTCTTGGCCAGTGGGTTTTCCATTTCACCATAATCTGCAATCGTGGCAAGCTTTAGGAAACTATATTTTACTCATGCTGTGGTACTAAAATGAACTTGGCACTCTTCAAGGGCTAGGAAGAACTCTGTTTAACTCTCGGATCCTTTTTTTCATGTCATATTTCTTTTAGGGTGTAACCTGTTTTTAGGTATTTAGGTGACCTGATGATATGGAATGGAACCACTTTAAGTAGTTTAGTGTTCTGTAACACAAAATCTGAATTTCCAGCAAGGGATGGTCAGGAGACAAGGCGTCCCTGCTAGGAGTAAATGAAAGCTTGTTTCATCTCAAAGGGGGAAATGGCAACAGTATCAGTCGATTCTCGCCTGGTAGAAAAGCCCAGCTCTTCAAAAACGATGAAATGACTCACCACCAGATGGCGCAGTTTTATACCAGCAGGCCTGGGAAAGGGCGTGCTCTTACAGGAATCGTTTACAGTAGCATGAGTATTATTAAAGAGTTCATTGCTCTAGAGCTAAAAGCCCTCTCTGTTTAACTGGTCCCTGGGAATTATGAGAGAACCTTACTTAAAAGTCACACAATAAGTTTAAACAGTTAAGCCCTCTGAGTCCATTAAATCATTTTTTCCTAGTTGCGGGAAAGGAAAGTGTTGTATTACGGAGATAATCATGACTGATAATCCAAAGAAAAGCAACTTTGACAAATTCTAATGTAACTTTTTATTGAAACAAGACAACAACATTCTTTTCTTTAAAAGGAAAAAGTTCTAGCCTGCCAGGAAAAAATAGACCTCAAACTAAGAAGTCTTTTACTCAAATAAGGAAAATAAAGCTGGTGGCTCAGCAGTAAAGATGGTAAAAGAAGCTGCTTACAATGCAGGAGACCCAGGTTTGATCCCTTGGTTGGGAGGATATCCTGGAGAAGGGAATGGGTACCCACTCTAGTATTCTTGCCTGGAGAATCCCATGGAGAGAGGAACCCGGCAGGCTGCAGTCCATGGGGTTACAAAAGAGTCGGACACAACTCAGCAACTAATGCTAACACTGAAATGATAAAGAATAGAATTATATGATGATTTCCCTCCTGCCCTGAGCCTGAAGAATGAAAGCAAATCAGAGGAACATAGTTTCTCTTCTAAAGTGAAGCTGTATAGAATGATTTACTAATGACAAGTCAAAGTGGGGGGTGTGACCCCACAAACTAATAACTCGCAATTAACAGTTTAAAAAAACTGGTGGCAAGTAATTTCATCTTTGCATCGTTTCAAGCAAATCAGGCAGGCTTACTGAGTGGCTCAGCAGTAAAGAATCCACCTGCAATGCAGGAGACACAGGAGACCAGAGTTGGATTCCCGGAGGAGGAAATGGCAACCCATTCCAATAGTCTTGCCTGGAGAATCCCATGGACAAAGGAGTCTAGCGGGCTACATTCCATAGGGTTGCAAAGAGTCAGACACGATAGGGTTGCAAAGAGTCAGACACGACCGAAGGGACTGAGCATAACACATCACACAAACAAATGGGACAGTTACAATTGCCCCCTGAAAATGGAGGACAACTGCACTTTCTCGAGGGAGAAGACTTCCTTCCTTGCAGTGAGTGTGTTGATGGAGATTGCCTATTAAACCTCAAATCAGATGAAATCTTGGGTTTACTTTGTACCAGTGGGAGCTATTAATAGTTGGTGACAAGAGTGGAACGTAAAAACGTGAATTTTCTTTCATATATCAGGGATCCATGGAACAAGCTTTGTGATTCACCTGGGGAGATAGGTTAACTCTATCCTCAAAGAAATATGACATATCGTTCCTTTAAAAGAAGCATAAATTGAGGAGGGGCTGGCGATAAGAAACTGAGTTGCTCCGGAACAGATTCATTTATATCACAATATTATAGAAGGAAGGAGGTGTACTTGCTCTATGCCATAACAGGGTATTTTTTCCTAGGCCCTTCCAGCCTTGGCCATCCTCAGGCTTTTCTAAAGTGGTTCTCTCCTTGCCTTTCCAAACCGTGCAATCATCGTAAGCCATTTCTCCGGGTCTGGAAGTCTAGTACCGGGCTGGCAAACACTGGCTTGCTCCTCAGCTGCAACCCCCAAACTACGGGACTTGGAGCAGTTAAGAAACCGAGAGCCACGTTAGAAGGACCCTAGGTCAGAGGTCGCGCTCGACCGGGAGGTGGAGTTTAGGGGTCCGGGGTGGGCTGAGGCTGGCACCGCCCGAGGAGGGGCGGGGCGTCTCCGGCCGGCCCCGCCGGCTGGGGCTGCACGTGACCTGCGGCCCCACCTCCCGCTTGCTCCGCAGCGCCAGCTCGGCAGGCGCGGGGCGTGAGTCTCGAGTGAGACCCGCCGGGCTCCAACTCCGCAGAGCCGGGGCCGGCGGGCAGCAACTTTCTCCCCGGAGTGGCCGCGGCGGCGGCTGCTACCGTGGCAGGCGCAGCGGGAGGCGGGAGGAAGAAGGCGGCGGTTCCTTGTGCTCGCTCGGGCTGTCCAGCCCTCCGAGACCGCCAGCCCGCGGAGCCTCGTTCTCCCGGGCAGCCCCGGGCCCCTGCCTTATGTCCCGCAAGGCGAGCGAGAATGTGGAGTACACGCTGCGGAGCTTGAGCAGCCTCATGGGCGAGCGCCGCAGGAAGCAGCAGGAGCCGGACGCGGCGAGCACGGCCGGGGAGCGCAGCCTTCTGGCGGCCGCGGAGTCGAGCGCCAGCCTGCAGGGCGCGGGCGCGGGCGGCGGCGGCGGCGGGGACCTGGAGCGCGCGGCGCGGCGGCAGTTCCAGCAGGACGAGACCCCCGCCTTCGTGTACGTGGTGGCAGTCTTCTCCGCGCTGGGCGGCTTCCTGTTCGGCTATGACACCGGGGTGGTGTCGGGGGCCATGCTGCTGCTCAAGCGGCAGCTCAGCCTGGACGCGATGTGGCAGGAGCTGCTCGTGTCCAGCACGGTGGGGGCGGCCGCCGTCTCGGCGCTGGCCGGCGGGGCCCTCAACGGCGTCTTCGGCCGCCGCGCCGCCATCCTGCTGGCCAGTGCCCTCTTCACCGCCGGCTCCGCGGTGCTGGCCGCGGCGAACAACAAGGAGACGCTGCTCGCCGGCCGCCTGGTTGTGGGGCTCGGCATCGGTGAGTTCCGGCTTCGCGAAGAGCGCCTGCGGGGCCCCTGGCGACTCCGCCCTTGACCCTGGTCGCTGCGTTCTCTTCCCCCTCCAGGGTCCCCGTCGAGTGTGGCCAGCTCCCGAGGACACTTCGCGTCTCTTGCTCCTGTTCTGAGAGCCCATCTGTTTGTTAGTCCGGCCTCGCAGTCTCCCTCCAGGGTGGGGGTGGGGGTGGGGGATCGCTGTGCTCTCCCCCGAGCCCACGTGGACTCTGTCGCCTACGGACAAGTGAATCCGCGTGATACTTGCGTCTCTAAGCCCTTCCCGGAACCGGCTCTTCACCAGCGGTGTCCTTGATTCAGCCTTACCTGATGTCTATCTAAGAGCTTAGGAGGGAGGATCTCTTTACTCTCCAACATTGTCTCACTTTTTCCTCCACTGTAGACCCTTGCCTCTTCTAGGATTCCGAATTCCGAACCCAATCAGTCTTAAAAGATACAGTAAGAGAATTTTTAAAGTTCCTCAAGTCATTTGGACTCTACTCTTTGCTGCTCCTCACTTTCCTTCTCGAGTCATTCATTTATCTTTAGGGTAGAGTATTATTTTATTCTCTTCTTTTGAGTTTACTTTTTGTATTGCCTTTTGCCCCCCACCCCCACCCCCAATAAATTCTTGACTTTTCTGTTTTTCTGATCTTTTCCTTTAAATCTGTATTCACCCATTCTCCTTTTTGTTTTGTCTCTCCTGCTTTCCCTTGGGTCTTGTTCACCTCCTAAATTCACTTTGAAACTATTCGTCCTGTGGATGAATGCCCAGCAAGGTGGAGGTTTGCAGTTTACTGCCAAAATGAAGGGATGAAGGTTCCCTTGGGATTGCTTTTTTACCCTGGTTGCTGAGCAGGGGAGGTGCAGTTGGTAAGTTCTTGGCAAATGGAAGCTGTTTGGAATGTGCGCAGTATTATTAGAAAGCACTTTTGAGACAAAGTGGGGGTTGAGACTTAAATCTCACTAGTAATTTTTTGTAAGGCATGCCGCTGATGCTTTTTTATTGTTTCCTTTCATGATTCAGTTTCTTGTTCCCTTTAGGGTGCTGTTGAAGTGTTTCTTCCCTATGGCTGGGGATTGATGAGAGAGCCCTTTAAACTAGGGCTCCTGATGATCTGTCCATGCACCACTTGTTTGAGGGTTATGCTTTTCACCTTTTCTCTGTAGACTCTATGGGGGAGAGAGCCCTATTTATGCAACTCCACATGTAGGAACCATAACCTGAAACCCAGCTCACTGCACTTTATGTCCAGAATTGGTTATCACTGATTTCCCTTTTGTTTGTTTATTGCACTGTTAATTAGTGAAGCAGGGCAAGTCTCTCAGTTAAATGTTAAGTTGGCTTATTAAAGTCTAAAATGACCAGAAAGTACAACTGAAATGAAACCTCTCTGTAAGAAGTACCTAGTGCCTTCAGGATTCTCCTGTCAGCGTTCTCTGCATGGGACAACAGATTACCTTTTTTGTTTCTTCTGATATTGAAATAATGTAATTTTAGGTAGCAAGATTTGTTCAGTAAGACTGTCTTTTTTTGTGATTTTGGAATTCAATACTGTTTTGCAGAGATCTCTCAGTGAAGTTTCCTAGTGTTTAGCTATGGCAAGTATTGGATATTTGGGTATTATGTTTAGTCTTTTATCTGATAGGAAAATCAAGCCCCTGTTGTGTGTTTAAAGGCCCTTTCCAGATGAGCAGAACAGTGAGGAACATTTATGCTTCAATAAGAATGGCTAGGCAGGGTTAGAGCAAGGCAGAACTAGCTAAGCTCTGTACGAAAGGCTCACAGAGAGGGTTGTTAATTAAAAGAGGGTACAGTTACCCCAAGAGAGGAAAGTCTAAGCTCTTCCAGATGGAAATGGTATGTCGATAAGTAGTATTTTGACAGTAGAGATAAGGAAAGGACTTTCTAGGCCAAACTTGGGAAGGAGCAAAGAAAGAAAAGCATAAGCCATACTTGAGAAACAGGGTGGATGAAGCAAAGAGGATAAAGCAAGAGGTAAGGTTGGGAAGGTTGGTGTGCAAGACCAACATCTGTGTCTCTGGCACCAGGGTTGCTTGCCTGATACTGCAGCTAGTTGATTTAATCCTGGTATGGTTTGGAAAAGACTCTGATGCTGGGAGGGATTAGGGGCAGGAGGAGAAGGGGATGACCGAGATTGAGATGGCTGGATGGCATCACTGACTCGATGGATGTGAGTCTGAGTGAACTCCGGGAGTTGGTGATGGACAGGGAGGCCTGGCGTGCTGCGATTCATGAGGTCACAAAGAGTCGGACACAACTGAGCAACTGAACTGAACTGATGACCTGTCTTACTCATTGGGGAGCACCACTTAGACTGGAAGCCCTGATATAAAGTTGCGTAAAAAGCTCTCCTCACTTAAAAAATGAAGAATGTTTTAAGGTTTTAAACAGATTTTCCAAGAGGCCAGATTACACATCACCACCTTTCAAATTAGGATCTATGTGATGCATGTAATTGTAAAATTCTTAAAACTCAAAAGATTACTAACGATTAAAAAAATAAGTTACAAATACTTTTAGCTACAAGGAAATGAGTCCTTAGGATGAGCATTTTTTTAGGGATACAGAATTAGTTTTGCTTGTTTACTGCACTGAATGTGTGTGGCCAGGAGGTTTTTGTTTTTGTTTTTTTATTATCTTTTTGATATTTAGTAAATATAGAAGAATAACTTTGTGTCTTCTGGCATACTTTTCTGGCAGATTTGTAATGGAAATTTCTTTCTTTCACAAATTTACCTGTGGTAAATATAAAGCCCATAAGGACAGGGGTTTTTTGTTCATTTTGTTCACCAATGTACAGGACTCTCAGCCTGTAGGAGGCACTTGTACTTGATGAGTAAATGAGTGTATGGTAAGCAGAAGCATTAAAAAGTTACCTTGCTGATAGGGTATCAAAGTATGTAAGGATTGTTATTTTTTTAGAGTATTGTAAAATGCTTGAAAGACTATATAAGGGTTTTAGTTTGCTCAGTTCAGTTCAGCCACTCAGTCGTTTCCTACTCTTTGCAACCCCATGGACTGCAGCACATCAGGCTTCCCTGTCCATCACCAACTCCTGGAGCTTACTTAAACTCATGTCCATTAAGTCAGTGATGCCATCAAACCATCTCATCTTCTGTCACCCCCTTCTCCTCCCACCTTCAGTCTTTCCCAGCATCAGAGTCTTTTCCGCTGAGTCAGTTCTTTACATCAGGTGGCCAAAGTATTGGAGCTTCAGCTTCAGCATCAGTCCTTCCAGTGAATATTNTGACCTGTCTTACTCATTGGGGAGCACCACTTAGACTGGAAGCCCTGATATAAAGTTGCGTAAAAAGCTCTCCTCACTTAAAAAATGAAGAATGTTTTAAGGTTTTAAACAGATTTTCCAAGAGGCCAGATTACACATCACCACCTTTCAAATTAGGATCTATGTGATGCATGTAATTGTAAAATTCTTAAAACTCAAAAGATTACTAACGATTAAAAAAATAAGTTACAAATACTTTTAGCTACAAGGAAATGAGTCCTTAGGATGAGCATTTTTTTAGGGATACAGAATTAGTTTTGCTTGTTTACTGCACTGAATGTGTGTGGCCAGGAGGTTTTTGTTTTTGTTTTTTTATTATCTTTTTGATATTTAGTAAATATAGAAGAATAACTTTGTGTCTTCTGGCATACTTTTCTGGCAGATTTGTAATGGAAATTTCTTTCTTTCACAAATTTACCTGTGGTAAATATAAAGCCCATAAGGACAGGGGTTTTTTGTTCATTTTGTTCACCAATGTACAGGACTCTCAGCCTGTAGGAGGCACTTGTACTTGATGAGTAAATGAGTGTATGGTAAGCAGAAGCATTAAAAAGTTACCTTGCTGATAGGGTATCAAAGTATGTAAGGATTGTTATTTTTTTAGAGTATTGTAAAATGCTTGAAAGACTATATAAGGGTTTTAGTTTGCTCAGTTCAGTTCAGCCACTCAGTCGTTTCCTACTCTTTGCAACCCCATGGACTGCAGCACATCAGGCTTCCCTGTCCATCACCAACTCCTGGAGCTTACTTAAACTCATGTCCATTAAGTCAGTGATGCCATCAAACCATCTCATCTTCTGTCACCCCCTTCTCCTCCCACCTTCAGTCTTTCCCAGCATCAGAGTCTTTTCCGCTGAGTCAGTTCTTTACATCAGGTGGCCAAAGTATTGGAGCTTCAGCTTCAGCATCAGTCCTTCCAGTGAATATTCAGGACTGATTTCCTTTATGACTGACTGGTTGGATCTCCTTGCAGTCCAAGGGGCTCTCAAAAATCTTCTCCACCACCACAGTTCAAAAACATCAATTCTTTGGTGCTCAGCTTTCTTTATGGTCCAACTCTCACATCCATACTTGACTATTGGGAAAAACCATAGCTTTGACTAGACGGACCTTTGTTGGCAGAGCAATGTCTCTGCTTTTTAATATGCTGTCTAGGTTGGTCATAGCTTTTCTTCCAAGGAGCAAGCATCTTTTAATTTCATGGCTGCAGTCACCATCTGCAGTGATTTTGGAGCCCAAGAAAATAAAGTTTGTCATTGTTTCTCCATCTATTTGCCATGGAGTGATGGCATATAGATGGAGAGCATCACTATGAACCAAGATAGTGGAGGTGATGGAATTTAGTTTGTAAGAGTTTAGTGAAATCATTTACTTAATAAACACTAATTAAGTTTCATTATTGATTCTTTAATTTTTGGAGTAGACAGTAGTTAGATAAAAATCCCACCCTGGAGGTATTCATTCTCTAATGGAACACCAAGGCCATCAACAAGCATTTAAAGTACAGTAGAGGTTTCTGTAACTCCCATGGGAAACACAGAAGACTAAGCAATTGCATTTTGGGGGAGGAAGAAAATAGAACAAATAATTAAGGAGGTTTTATAGAAACAGATTTAAATTGGGATTTGGAGGGTGAGTAGGAGTTCAACAGATTTACAGAGATCCATGAAAGAAGCTAGTATTTTTTAGTGCTTTAGTATGGGATAGGTACCCTGCTGTTTTTACATATGTTATCTCATTTAATCCTTTTAGCTCTAGAAATAGGTCTTCTTTTGCTAGATGCCTACCTCATAGATAGTGTGGGTTTGGACCACTGAAATAAAATGAATATTGCAATAAAATAAGTCACACAAGCTTCCAGTGCATATGAAGTTATTTTATACTATACTGTAGTCTATTGTATACAAATAGTATTATTTCTAAAAAAAAACTATGTATCTTAATTTAAAAAAAAACAAAAACAAAACACCAGAAATGTGAGTCTTCAGCTAGTAATCTTTGCTGTTGGAGAGTCTTGCCTCCACATTGGAGGCTATTGACTGATCAAGGTGGTGGCTACTGAAGGCTGGAGACTGGCAATTTCTTGAAATAAGACAACAATGAAGTTTGCTGCATCAGTTAACTTCCTTTCACAAGTGATTTTTCTGTAACATTTAATGCTGTTAGATAGCATTTTACCCATAGTTAAAACTTCTTTCAAAGTTGAAATCAGTCCCTCTCAAACACCGCCACTGCTTTGTCAACTAACTTTATGTAATATTCTAAATCCATGGCTGCCATTTCAACAGTGTTCATAGCATATTCACCAGCAGATTCATTTCATCTTGAGAAACCACTTTCTTTGTTCACCCATAAAAAGCAACTCCTTATCTGCGAAACTTTTACGTGAAATTGTAGCAGTTCAGTCACACTTTCAGGCTCCTCTTCTAACTCTGGTTCTCTTGCTGTTTCTACCACAGCTGGCAATTACTTCCTCCACTCAAGTTCCATCCCTTCAAAGTCGTCATGGGAGGTTAGAATCAACTTCTTTCAAACTCTTATTAACGTTGCTATTTTGACTTCTTCCTATGAATCAGTAATGTTCTTAGTGGCATCTGGAATGGTGGATCGTTTTCAGAAGATTTTCAATTGACTGCCCAGATCCATCAGAGGAATCACTATGTATAGCAGCTATGAACTCACACGGGTATTTCTTAAATAATAAGACTTGAAAGTCGAAATTACTCCTTGGTCCATGGGCTGCAGAATGGATGTTATGTTACATCAATCTTGTACATCTTCAGAGCTCTTGGGTAACCAGGTGCATTGTCACTGAGCAGTAATATTTTGCAGGGAATCTTTTCTAAGCAGTAGGTCTCGATAGAGGGCTTGAAATATTCAGGAAACCGTGTTGTAAACATATGTGCTATCATCCAGGCTTTGTTCCATTTGTAGAGCATAGGCAGGGTAGAGTTAGCCTAATTCTTCAGGGCCCTGGGAGTTTTAGAATGGTAAATGAGCATTGGCTTTGACTCAGAGTCACCAGCTGCATTAGCCCCTGACAAGAGGGCCATCCTGTTCTTTGAAACCCTGAAGCCAGGCATTGACTTCTCTTATAGAAGTCCTAGAAGGAATCTTCTTTTAACATAAGGCAATTTCGTATATGCTGAAAATCTGTTGTTTATTGTGGCAACCTTCATTACTTATCCTAACTATGTCTTCTGGGTTACTTGCGGCAGCTTCTCTATCAATTCTTGCTATTTCATCTTGTGCTTTTATATTATGGAGAGGGTTTCTTTCCTTAAGCTTAATGAATCAACTTCTGCTAGCTTCACACTTCTGCATCTTTCTCACTTCTCTTAACCTTCATATAATTGAAGAGAGGACCTTCTTGGTCTTCCCTAGTGGCTCAGATGGTAAAGAATCTGCCTTCAAAGTGGGATCCCTGGGTCGATTACTGCTTCTTGAAGATCCCCTGGGACCCACTCTAGTATTCTTGCCTGGAGGATTCCATGGACAGAGGAGCCTGGCAGGCTATAGCCCATGGGGTCACAAAGAGTTGGACATGACTGAGCGACTGAGCACACACACAGGCCCTTCTCTGGATTAGGCTTTGGCTTAAGGAAATATTTTAGCTGGTTTGATCATCTGTCACACCACTACAGCTTTCTCTGAATTAGCAATAGGGCTGTTTTGCTTTTTTATCGTTCTTATATTCACCAGAGTTCAGTTCAGTTCAGTTCAGTTCAGCTGCTCAGTTGTGTCTGGCTCTTTGCGACCCCATGGACTGCAGTACACCAGGCTTCCCTGTCCATCACCAGCTCCGGGAGTTTACTCAAACTTGTGTCCATCAAGTGATGCCATCCAACCATCTCATCGTCTGTCATCCCCTTCTCCTCCCACCTTCAATCTCCCAACATCAGGGTCTTTTCCAGTGAGTCAGTTCTTCACATTAGGTGGCCAAAGTATTGGAGCTTCAGCTACAGCATCAGTCCTTCCAGTGAATATTCAGGACTGATTTCCTTTATGACTGACTGGTTGGATCTCCTTGCAGTCCAAGGGACTCTTAAGAGTCTTCTCCACCACCACAGTTCAAAAACATCAGTTCTTTGGCACTCAGCTTTCTTTATGGTCCAACTCTCACATCCCTACGTGACTACTGGAAAAACCATAGTTTTGACTCGATGGACCTTTGTCGGCAGAGTAATGTCTCTGCTTTTTAATATGCTGTCTAGGTTGGTCATAGCTTTTCTTCCAAGGAGCAAGGGTCTTTTAAAATTTCATGGCTGCAGTCCTCATCTGCAGTGATTTTGGAGCCCAAGAAAATAAAGTCTGTCACTGTTTCCATTATTTCTCCATCTATTTGCCATGGAGTGATGGGACCAGATGCCATGATCTTAGTTTTTGGAATGTTGAGTTTTAAACCAGCTTTTTCACTCACCTCTTTCACTTTCACCAAGAGGCTCTTTAGTTCCTTTTTACTTTCTGCCATAAGGGTAGTGTCATCTGCATATCTGAGGTTATTGATATTTCTCCTAGCAGTGTTGATTCCAGCTTGTGCTTTATCCAGCCCAACATTTCTCATGATGTACTCTGCATATAAGTTAAATAAGCAGGATGACAATATACAGCCTTGACGTCCTCCTTTCCCAATTTGGAGCCAGTCTGTTTTTCCATGTCCAGTTCCAACTGTTGCTTCTTGACCTGCATACAGATTTCTCAGGAGGCAGGTCAGGTGATCTGGTATTCCCATCTCTAAGAATTTTCCACAGTTTGTTGTGATCTACACAGTCAAAGTCTTTGGTGTAATCAATAATTCAGAAGTAGATTTTTTCTGGAATTCTGTTTGCTTTTTGTATGATCCAGTGGATGTTGGCAATGTGATCTCTGGTTCCTCTGCCTTTTCTAAATCCAGCTTTAACATCAGGAAGTTCATGGTTCATGTACTGTTGAAGCCTGGCTTGGAGAATTTTGTTCACTGGAATAGTACTTATAATATCCTTCTACTTTGCCTTTGCAGTTTGGCTAACGGACACAAGAGGCCTAGCTTGTGGCCTGTCTTGGCTTGAGTCATGCCTTCCTCACTGAGCTTAATCATTTCTAGCTTTCATTTAAAGTAAGAGACCTATGATTCTTTTCACTCTGACACTTAGAAACTGTTAAATGCAGGGATGTTAATTGGACTAATTTTAATATTGTGTGTCTCTGGGAAACAAGGAGGTCTGGGAGATGGGGAGAGAGGCTGGGGAGCCAGTGGTTCCTGGAAAAATCAGAACAGACACAAAGTTCCCATCTTCTGTGGGTATGGTTTGTGGTGCCACAAAACAATTGCATTAGTAACATCAAAGATCGCTGATTGTAATTCATCATAACAATTATAATCATAATGAAAGAGTTGGAAGTATTGTGAAAATTACCAGAATGTGACCCAGAGACTTGAAGTGAGCAAGTACTGCTGGAAAAATGGTGCCAATAGACTTGTGCCATCAAGGGTTGCCACAGACCTTCATTTTGTAAAACATTTAGTGTCTTTAAAGCCCAATAAACCAAGGTATGCAATAAAAAAGGTATAGCAGTTCAATGATGAGGACACCAATGCAAAATCAGAATTGAAAAAACAGAACCTTGGAGTCTTTTGCTCTTTTCAATTAATGAGCGTTTAAGTTAGAGTTAATAGCGCGTGTAAAGGCACCAAAAAGTCAAAGCAGTATATGAAGCAAAAAGTGACTGAAGGGTGGTGATGGGTCAGTCATGAAACTAGAATGATTTTTGTGGGAGGATTAGGCTGAATAGGGTTTAGTTGGTTTTGACTATGCAGGGACCGTTTTGGGGGATTTTCAGTTGTAAATAATACCAGATTAATATTCACTGAATATTTTTTAAATTTATTTTAAACCATTCTGCTTTTAAACTTTTACTTTCTTCAAACTTCTGTCAAACCCCAAAATGCAGGAGGCTGCAAAAAAAAAAAAATTTATTTAGGGTCTTTAGAACTGTGATTTGGTATATACAGAATCTGGTAACCCTGAAAGAGTGTTCTAAGGAAGAGAAAGAGTTAAGTAAAAGCAAAAGATCATGAGGTTGCTAAAAACTGCCTAAGATTTGTGATTGTCTCCATTCAAGATGGAAAATATTGATCCTTAAGGAATCAGAGTAGAATTAGAGTGCCTGCATGATCAGTGGCTAATTTGCATCTGATTCTTTCTGACCCCATGGACTGTAGCCTGCCAGGTCTTCTGTCCATGGGATTTCTCAGACAGGAATGCTGGAGTGGGTTGGCATTTCCTTCTCCAGGGTATCTTCGCGATCCAGGGATTGAACCCACATTTCCTGCATTGACAGGTGGGTTCTTTACCACTGAGGCATCAGGGAAGCCCTTAGAATTAAAGTAGGGGTCCATTAAGTATCTTGAGTTCCTGGCTGGTGTTCTGTGTGACTTTACCAGATCAAGGTCAGATTCCATCCAGGCTGAGAAATGCATTTTCTTAATGACAGCCAGCTCTATTTAAGAGAGCTCTCTTAAGAGTACTGACTCAATTTTGATTCTCCTTTGACACCTCTTGCTTGTTTGAATTTTTAAGTATTAGAAATCCTTTGCTGAGATAGTTACTACTGGGTGGCTAAAACATGTAGTCATGAATTACTGAAATAGGAAGAGTCTCAGGGCTCTTCAACAGAAATCTTTGAAAATCATAAAAGATACCAAGCTGTAGAGTATATTGTTCAATCTATAATTAGAATATATAAATATATTGAGAATCAGTGATTCATGTAAAAGAAGCATAAGAAATCAGAGGTTTCTGACTTATTTTATGGGTTCATTTTCCTTGACTAGTTACAGCAAAATCAGCTTATTGCGTGCCCATTCTGAAAATGGCATTATTTACATATTGGTTTCATCAGAGGTTCTTTTGGTTTCTCTGGTTTCATCCTTGACTTAAGCCCTGGGACCAGGCTTTCATCAATGTTCCTGCTCTACTACTTCTGACACCAGACTTTTTAAACTTGAAGACTCAAATTTCAAATAGGACACAAATTTGCAAACCCAAGAATTTACTGTATTTCTCCACTGTAGTCTTATTTTTATATCCTTTGTACAGTTATTAGTTTCTGTCCTTGGATTAGGAAGATCCCCTGGAGTAGGGAAAGGCTACCCACTCCAGTATTCTGGCCTGGAGAATTCCATGGACATATAGCCCATGGGGTGGCAAAGAGTTGGGCATGACTGATTGACTTTCACTTTCACTTATGCAGTTATATTTTTTCTGAGTTTATTTAGCAAAGTTATACCTATAAACAAAGTTTTCAGGTGTGGATAGGTACA
>SJYW01012725.1:23341-46268 GCA_006410735.1 Raphicerus campestris
TTATTGATAAATTATTGTATAAATAATTTATATTTTATATAACATAAATTATATATATTATATAAATTATATGATTTGTAAATATATATTTAATAAATAAATAAATATAAATATTTTATTTATTTTATAATTATTATGCATTGTTACAATTTATATTATATGTATATAAATATGGACTATAGTGGTTCTTCACATGTGATGCTAGTGGTAAAGAATCTGCTTGCCAATAAAAGAGACATAAGAGACACGAGTTTGATCTCAGGGTTGGGAAGATCCCCTGGAGGAGGGCATGGCAGTCCACTCCAGTATTCTTGCCTGGAATACTACCATAGGGTAGCACAGAGTCAGACACATGACTTAGTGACTAAGTAACTAAAGTGACTAGCACCCACATAATACATTGACTGTTTTCATGGATTACATAAGTAGTAATTTAGGAAGGCAGAAGGATAAAAGGACACATAGAATAAGACTATTAAGAACTAATGGTACCCACAATTCTATAGCCTACAAATAAAGCTTTCTTAATCAGCTTCTTGTTCGTAGCATCTTGGATAGTGGTCACTGATGCAAGGGACATGAATTTGAGCAAACTCTGGGAGATGGTGAGAGACAGGGAAGCCTGGTGTGCTGCAGTCCATGGGGTTGCAAAGAGTCAGACTCAACTTGGCAACTGAATAACAACAACAGCTTCTTACACATAACCAAGCATAAGTGGTAGAATTATTGATTTTTTTTTAAAGATGTCAATTTCTTGTTTTTTACCCAGGCTTTGACTTGAACTTTATTATTAATCCATGCTACTTATCTCCTGTCTTGTTGTTTTTCTGTTCTCTCTCTAAATATCTCTTCTCACACAATCAATAGTTTTGAAATTTCAACTTAATTATTTATTTGGTAAATAACTGTTCAGTCTGTTAGGGCCTAACTGGAGCCAGGACAGGCTCTAAGGGGCAGGCTAGGTCTCTAGGAAAGCTGAGGCCCTGGGAACTCCCACGGACAGCGTAGCTTGACCAATAGGAAAAAGCCCCTAAGAAAGCCCGCGCGTGTGGGAATCTAGCCAATTAGTAGGTGCCAAGAGACCCTTGCAACCAATCCGCCCTTACCAACTCCCTTTCTTTGTTCTAAGTTTATAAATACTGCTGTAATTCAGGGCTCGGGGCCCTCTTGCCTTACTCCACTGTGTTGGAGGGGGCAGGGGAGCCCTAACTCAAGTTAGTAATCAATAAACTTCTTTCTTGCTTTTGCAGTACTTTGGTGGACTTGTTCTCTCAGTCTATTTGGGGACTTGACTTGGAGCATAACACAGTCCAGTAGGTGTGTGTTCCTTTAACAAATGGCTCCACTGAGAGGGTTAAGCATTCCTTCCTAGCTCCTTTAGAAAAGCTGCATTTAGGTGAAATAGAGTAAGGAGTGGCATGGTGAGGGGAGCTGGGTGGAGAGATCCTTCTGAAGGAAGAAAAACTAGTAGGACACGGTACAGAAATGTCATGATTAAAAAAAAAAAAAAATCACTGACGTCTCAGCAAGTACCAAACTGCAAACTAAGCTCTCTGTATAACCTCCAACTATTCTTTTGAAAACAAATATAATCTCAATATCAAACCCCCTCTGACTGACCCCACTATTTGTTACATAAGCCTCTTTGTTTATTGATAAATTATTGTATAAATAATTTATCTGCCATCATAATCCTCGTAGTTTTAAGGTTAATTTCATTTATTGGAGAACAATTATGCCATTTCACTGAAGGCATGGTTCATATGCCTAAATACAACATATGTATAACATGCAATATTTCAATGACACAAATGATAGCTTAAAAACTAGCAACTTCACAAAAATATGAAATGATTAATTAAAATTATCCTATAATTAAAGTAGTTAAGGAAGATTCTCCTGCTTTGTCTGTGTCATAGTATATGAGAGTCTACAATATTATTTTCTGTAATTGTGTGTTTTTGTTATTGTTTTTGATGTTTAGTACCCCAGTCATGTCCCGACTCTTTGTGACCCCATGGACTGTAGCTCAACAGGCTTCTCTGTCCTTTGTCAGGGGCCAGTGTGAGGAATCCCACCCGTGACAAGGTCATGAGGAAGGAAGCCTGACAAATCGCAAGGACGTGATCAAGCTTCAGGGGTTCCCCCTGCAATTTCCTGAGCACCCACCCCCAAGACCAGAGTCTGCTTGCTTTACTGTGTTATGCTTTCCACCTACTCTTCTGTCATTAACAGGGGACTGTCCCCTCACTATCTTTTTCTGGAAAAAAAAAATAAATCTTTTAGATAATAAATCTCCTGGGCATAATATAAGTGTTTCAATCCAAAAATCCCTCTGATGGCTTTCTAGCCTGCCTGCAGGACTCGTGCAGCTGTGCATGTGATTGTTTGAGGCCTCCTGACCTCAGGAGGCACAGGAAGCTTAAAACATCCNAAAAAAAAAAAATCACTGACGTCTCAGCAAGTACCAAACTGCAAACTAAGCTCTCTGTATAACCTCCAACTATTCTTTTGAAAACAAATATAATCTCAATATCAAACCCCCTCTGACTGACCCCACTATTTGTTACATAAGCCTCTTTGTTTATTGATAAATTATTGTATAAATAATTTATCTGCCATCATAATCCTCGTAGTTTTAAGGTTAATTTCATTTATTGGAGAACAATTATGCCATTTCACTGAAGGCATGGTTCATATGCCTAAATACAACATATGTATAACATGCAATATTTCAATGACACAAATGATAGCTTAAAAACTAGCAACTTCACAAAAATATGAAATGATTAATTAAAATTATCCTATAATTAAAGTAGTTAAGGAAGATTCTCCTGCTTTGTCTGTGTCATAGTATATGAGAGTCTACAATATTATTTTCTGTAATTGTGTGTTTTTGTTATTGTTTTTGATGTTTAGTACCCCAGTCATGTCCCGACTCTTTGTGACCCCATGGACTGTAGCTCAACAGGCTTCTCTGTCCTTTGTCAGGGGCCAGTGTGAGGAATCCCACCCGTGACAAGGTCATGAGGAAGGAAGCCTGACAAATCGCAAGGACGTGATCAAGCTTCAGGGGTTCCCCCTGCAATTTCCTGAGCACCCACCCCCAAGACCAGAGTCTGCTTGCTTTACTGTGTTATGCTTTCCACCTACTCTTCTGTCATTAACAGGGGACTGTCCCCTCACTATCTTTTTCTGGAAAAAAAAATAAATCTTTTAGATAATAAATCTCCTGGGCATAATATGAGTGTTTCAATCCAAAAATCCCTCTGATGGCTTTCTAGCCTGCCTGCAGGACTCGTGCAGCTGTGCATGTGATTGTTTGAGGCCTCCTGACCTCAGGAGGCACAGGAAGCTTAAAACATCCTAGGAATGTAGGGGCTTCCGAGAAGTCAAAGTCATTAGAATAGGACTGATTAAAGGTTTCATTTGTTGAGCCGATACTTGATGCCAAATTTTCATATCTTTTATTTGTTGATATAGTTGGTATATAGAAAAAACAAGTAGCAACATTAGATCTTTGAGTTAAATACCTTCTTTGTTATAACCCACTGCACCTTTGTTCTATAGAGTTGTAACTTTAGTGCTTTAAGGAAATGCAGATTAAAGAAAAACACTTCAGGGGAAACGAGATTAACATTCGTTAAGAAAGAGCCAAAAAAATGTTAGCAAGCCTCCTGGTCAGAAGATAATGTAAATCACCTGAGAACTTTTATATAAAAAAAGATATACAGAAAGGGTCAGGACTGCTGCCCCTACGTGACTCTGTATCTTCCATTATGTAAAATTTAGGGTATATAAACACCTTTTGAATAATAAAGTGGGAGGGGGTTTTTACACAAGCCTGACCTCCCCCGTGTCAGTTCTTTCTCTTGCTCCCTCCCTCTCCTTTTCAGGCTGATCCCTTGGAACGTGGAGACTCACTGAGTCTACTTGCCTGCCCGGGCTTTGAGACCTACGCGAGAGGGAGCCCAGGGTGGGGCACCCTCCAATATTCAAGTGGGCACCTGTGGCCCAACGTAGATGGTGCAAGTTCCTTGTCTAGAACTTTATTGGTTTTCCATGTAAACCAAGTTAACCAGCATCTTTTCTCCCCCTAAATTTCCTACTACACTATTTCTTCCTAATCTAACCTTATATCTCTAAATAAATAAGTTTTTCCTCACCTATCCGTCTCCCCTTCGAATCACCCTGGATCCACCAGGGCTGGACCCCAGCAGTCCATGGGATTCTCTAGGAAAGAATACTGTAGTGGGTTGCCATTTCCTTCTGCAGGGGATCTTCCTGACCCAAGGGTTAAATCTGCATCTCCTGCATTATAGGTAAATTCTTTACAGCTGAACCACCTGGGAAGGCCATCGATTGGGATGGCTACCATAAAAAAAGAAAAGAAAAAGAAAATACCAACTGTCAGTGGGACTGTAGAGAAAATGAAACCCTTGTTAACTGTTGGTGGAATTGTGAAATAATGCAATTGGTATGGAAAACTATGAAAAAATATTTGCAAAAGACACATATGTTAAAGGGCTGTTATCCAAAATACACAAATCTTATATACAACTCTTGAAGCTCAATAATGAGAAAACAAACATGCACTTTAAAACTGGCAAAGGATCTTAAGATACATTTTACCAGAGAAGATCCACAAACAGCAAAGAAACATATGCAAAGATGATGCATATTATATGTCATCAGATCAGGAAAATGCAGTTTGAAACAATGAGATACACCTATACATCTGTTAGAATGACCAAAATCTGAAACATGGACATCACCAAATACTGACAATGATACAGAGCAAAAGGAACTCTCATTTATTTCCGATAGGTATGTAAAAATGGTACAGCGAGTTGGGAAGTTAGTTTTGTTTTGTTTTATAAAACTGAACATAAATGGATCTTTATGTCAGTTATATTCATTATTGTTGAACACAGAAGCAATCGAGATATCCTTCAGTAAAGGAATAGACATATAAGTCAAAGAAGTCAGTCTGAAAAGACTGCATACTCTATAATTTTAACTATATGTGTGTGTGCTAAGTTGCTTCAGTCGTGTCTGACTCTGTGTGACCCTATGGACTATAGCCCACCAGATTTCTCTGTCAATGGAATTCTTCAGGCAAGAATACTGCCATGGGTTGCCATTTCCTTCTCCACAGGGCCTTCCTGACCCAGGGATTAAACCCACATCTCTTAGGTCTCCTGCACTGGCAGGCAAATTCTTTACCACCAGCATCACCTGGGAAGTCCCTTCAATTATGACATTATAGAGAAGTCAAAACTATGGACACAGTAAAAGGATCAGTGGTTGCTAGGTTAGGGGTTGGAAGAAGGAGGGGAGGAATGAGTAGGTGGAACATAGAAGAGTTTTAAGGCAGTGAAAATACTCTATGATAACCATAATGATAGATACATGCCATTACACATTTGTCCAAACCCATAGAATACACAACACCAAGAGTGAATACTAATATGAACAACAGATTTGAGGTGACAAAGATATGTGCATGTAGGTTCATCTATTGTAGATGGTTTGGCCATCTAGTGAGGAATGTTGATAATAGGGGAGGGTGTTCATGTATGGGGTTGAGTTCATGGAAATAACTTTCCCTCATTGCTGTGAACCTAAAACCTCTCTAAAAGGAAAGTCTAAATAAAACATTAATCAATACATATTGCCATATTAACATACAAGTTATTAAATGCTATATTACCATCTAGAAAAATAATTTGCCAAAATATAACATTGATTCCTGATAAAAACTCAGCAAACTAGGAACAGTAGAGAACTTCCTCAACATTATGGAACATCTATGACCAGCATACAAATGATATCACTTATAAAGGTAGTAACCTACCTCCTTTCTCTATATAATTGTTTTCATTAGGTGTGTAATGGATATACATAAAACTGCATATATTTATAGTGGACAGTTTGATGAGTGTTAACATATACATACATCTGTGAAGTTCATCACAGCCAAAAATTTGAATATATCTGTCACACACTCTCCTGATTTCCTCATTCATTATGAATCAATTTTCAATTCACAATTTTAAAAATAAAACAATTGAGTAAATTATGTTTTGTTGTTTGGCTTTTTTTGATCCCTTAGCACAATTATTTTGAGATTTGCTTCATGTAAGGTTACCTGTGTGCCATGCTTCTTTTATTAATACTTCTCCAACTGTAAAATATAGTTAAACCAAGGATAGTGCCATTTGTGGAGGCTTTATTTGTATTTTCTATTTCCCATTTTGCACAGTTTACCTCATTTTGAAAGTTCTTCTTTAGCTCCCCAGAAAAATTATCAAATTCTTTGAAACCTAGTAAATATTATTTATATGTGATGCTTCCCTATGCTTATTCCCAGGCCTCCCACATTGCAGGCAGATGCTTTAACCTTTGCACCACCAGGGAAGCTCTAAAGGAAAACATCCCTCTCTAAATGTCTCTGCCTCTCATGAACTCCTACTTTAAAATTAATATGACTTCGTAACTGACACACTTAGTTTTCTTAGCCCAAAGTAAATTCATTGAAGGGAGAATCCAATCATTCTCTCACTTTTCTATTCTCAAAATCCATTATAGTTCTCTTCATGCAAGTAAACTCATATCTTTTAAATTGAAAAATTTATTATTAAAAGGAAATAAAGCTTTTTTGGTAAAGAGTTGAATTGAGTCACATGAAAATTTATATGTTGAAGTTCTACCTCCTAATATCTCAGAATATGACTGTATTTGAATACAGGTTCTATAAAGAGGTAATTAAGTTAAAATGTGGTGTCATGTTGGGCTTCTCAGGTGGCTCAGCCTTTACACAATTCCTTGGCCAGTGTAGGAGAGGGGTTCCATCTCTGGGTCAGGAAGATCCTGTGGAGTAGGAAATGGCAACCCACTCCACTATTCTTGCTTGGAGAATTCCATGGACAGAAGAGCCTAGAGGGCTACAGTCCATGGGATCACAAAGAGTTGAACACAACTGAGCCTGAAAACATTATTTTTATTTTTTCAAAGTAATCTGGACACAGATCCATAGAAGAAGAGGACCATATATTGACACAAGGAGAAGATGGTCACTACAATCCTCCTTAGACCTGGATTTCAGATCTCGAGCCTCCAGAATTGTAAAAAAATATAATTCTATTGCTTAAGGCAACTGGTATGTGATACTTTGTTATGAAAGCTCTAACAAAGTGAGCAGGAAAGTTCTACTGTGGGCCACAAATCAAATGACAGATTTAGTCTGTTTTATCAATAGGCAATTGTTAAAATGAAAAATTATCCACAGCCTCAAAAATTTTTCTGTTTCCCCCTTTCTCATCACTTTTCTTCCAGTCATCCATACTACATGGACATTTGTGTGCAAACTCTCTCATCCAATATTCTGTGGAAGGCTTACATTTCATTAAGTTTAATGAGGACATTTGGAAAGAATTATTATGTTTTGTAAACAACCTTGCCATTACAATTATTCATAAAACTGGTGTTACATGCTTTCATTGCAACTTTTACAAATTTAGATAATCTAATTTATATTTATGTCTGAATGAACATATCTGGTTAGGTTTACTTTCAGATCCCAAAACCTTCACTTTTCTCTTTAACAATAAACCTGTTTAGTGTTTTGGGGAATTTGGTTCTGATATTTATTTCCATTACTTCATAAAAATTAATCTTCCCTTAGCCAAGGACAATTATTAAATACATGAACTAGAGGAATTCCAACATGAGGGCATCATTCCATTCAAATGTTACTATGAGGACATGAACTCAGGACTTATGAAAACCATTAATTAGTCAGTGTGTACAATGGAGATTCATTCCTGGTAGAGCCCTTAGACCAGCTCTGTTGTGTAGTCACTAAGTTGTCTGACTCTTTGCAACCCCATTGACTATAGTATGCCAAGCTTACCTGCCCTTCACTATCTCGTGGAGTTACCTCAGAATCATGTCCATTGAGCCAGTGATGTCATCCAACCATCTTATCTTTTGCTGCCCTTTTCTTCCTTTGCCATCAATCTTTCCCAGCATCAAGGTCTGTTCCAGTAGGTTGGCTCTTATCAGGTGACCAAAGTATTGGAGCTTCAGCTTCAGCATCAATCTTTCCAGTGAATATTCAGGTTGGATTTCCTTTAGGATTGACTTTTTGATCTCCTTGCAGTCCAGGGGATTCTCAGCAGTCTTCTCCAACACCATAATTCAAAGGCATCCGTTCTTCAGCACTCAGCCTTCTTTATGGTCCACTTCTCAGATCCATATAAGACTACTGGAAAACCATAACTTTGCCTATATGGCACTTTGTCTGCAAAGTGATAGTCTTGCTTTTTAATATGCTAAGTTTATCATCGCTTTCCTTCCAAGATGCAAGCATCTTTTACCATTTCGTAAGTCAGGGCTCTGTGAGGATCACTGGAAAAAGATTTGACCTGACACCTTAACACCTCTGGGGCTTCCCAGGTGGCGTAGGTGCTAAAAAATCTTCCTGCCCATGCAGGAGACACAGGATACATGGGTTTGATCCCTGAAGAAGATTCCCTGGAGAAGGAAATGGCAACCCACTCCACTATTCGAGTCAGGGGAATCCCATGGACAGAGAAGACTGGTTGGCTACAGTCCATGGTGTTGCAAAGAGTCAGACATGACTTATTGATGGTATGCCTTTGTCCAGAGGGACCAAGGTGCTGTCCACTCAGCTACCTGATCTCAGGTTCACTCTGTTCTCATTAATCTTGCCTGAATGTTAATGGGCATAAAAGTGTTTGCAGTCCCTCCTGTCTATGGTTCACTGTCCTCTTTTGATTAACTACATGATTAATTCATTTATATATATACAATTTAATATATATATATAATTTATATTAAAGATCAACACATGAAAACAGGCATATAACAGGTGAGAAAAAACCTTTTTATTAAACATAGCTATACATAATATTAAAATTTGTAGAATCCTATTGACAGAGGACAGAAGAGCCTTGTGGGTACAATTTATGAGGTTGCAAGAGTAAGACATGACTTAGTGGCTAAACCATCACCACAAAATTTGCAAGTTAGTTTTCTCCTGAGAGACATCTATAGTGATCATAATTGATACAGGTCATGGAGTAACAGAGAACACAAATCATCAGTTCTTTTCAGTTGCTCAGTCATGTCTGACTGTATCCAACCCATGAATTTCATCATACCAGGCTTCCTTGTCCATCACCAACTCCTGGGGTGTACTCAAATTCATGTCCATCGAGTCACTGATGCCATCCAGCCATCTCATCCTCTGTCATTTCCTTCTCCTCCTGCCTTCAATCTTTCCCAGCATCAAGGTCTTTTCCAATTAGTCAGTTCTTAAAATCAGGTGGCAAAAGTACTGGAACTTCGGCTTCAGCATCAGCCCTCCCCATGAATATTCAGGACTGATTTTAGGATTGAGTGGCTTGATCTTCTTCCTGTCCAAGGGACTCTCAAGTGTCTTCTCCAAACACAGTTCAAAAGCATCAGTTCTTCAGTGTTCAGCTTTCTTTATGGTCCACCTCTTACATTCATACATAACTACTGGAAAAACCATGCCTTTGACTAGACAGGCCTTTGTTGGCAAGCTAATATCTCTGCTTTTTAATATGCTGTCTAGGTTGGTCACAGCTTTTGTTCCAAGGAACAAACGCCTTTTAATTTCAGGACTGCAGTCAACATCTGCAGTGATACTGGAACCCAAGAAAATAAGTCTATCACTGTTCCATTGCTTCCCCATCTCTTTGCCATGAAGTTATGGGATCAGATGCCAAGATCTACATTTTTTGAATGCTGAATTTAAGACAATTTTTCACTATCCTCTTTCACTTTCATCAAGAGGCTCTCTTTAGTTTCTCTCCAGTCTCTTTGGTTCCTCTACATGTTCTACCATAAGGGTTGTGTCATCTGCACATATGAGGTTATTGATATTTCTCCTGGCAATTTTGATTCCAGCTTGTGCTTTATCCAGTCCAGAATTTCACATGATGTACTCTGCATATAAGTTCAATAAGCAAGGTGACAATGTACAGCCTTGACGAACTCTTGTCTCAATTTGGAACTAGTCCATTGTTCAATGTCTGGTTCTAACTTTGGCTACTTGACCTGCGTACAGATTTTTTAGGAAGCAAGTAAGGTGGTTATACTCTTTGAAGCTAAAGATGGAGAAGCTCTATACAGTCAACAAAAACAAGACTGTGGCTCAGATTATGTACCCCTTATTGCCAAATTCAGACTTAATTTCAAGAAAGAAGGGGAAACCACTAGACCATTCAGGTATGACCTAAATCAAATCCCTTACAATTATACAGTGGAAATGACAAATAGATTTAAGGGATTAGACCTAATAAACAGAGCGCCTGAAGCATTGTGCATGGAGGTTCGAGATATTGGAGTTAAAAAAGATATACCCATTTGAATGCAGAGTTCCAAAGAATAGCAAGGAGAGATAAGGAAACATTCCTTAGTGATCAATGCAAGAAAACAGAGAAAAACAATACAATGGAAAGGACTAGAGATCTCTTTAAGAGAATTAGAGATATAAAGGGACTATTTCATGCAAAGATGGGCACAATAAAGGAGAGAAAATGTATGGACCTAACAGAAGCAGAAGACATTAAGAAGAGGTGGCAAGAATACACAGAAGAACTATACAAAAAAAGATCTTAACGACCCAGGTAACCATGATTGTGTGATCACTTACCTAGAGCCAGACATCCTGGATTCTGAAGTCAGGTGGGCCATCGGAAGCATCACTATGAACAAAGCTATTTAAGGTGATGGAATTCTAGTTGAGCTATTTAAAATCCTAAAAGATGATGCTGTGAAAATGCTGCACTCAATATGACAGCCAATCTGGAAAACACAGCAGTAGGCACAGAACTGGAAAAAGTCAGTTTTCATTCCAATTGCTAAGAAAGGCAATGTCAATAAGTGTTCAAACTACCACACAATTGCACTCATCTCAGACGCTAGCTAAGTAATGCTCAAAATTCTCCAAACCAGGCTTCAATAGTATGTGAACTGTGAACTTCCAGTTGTTCAAGCTGGATTTAGAAAAGGCAGAGGAACCAGAGATCAAATTGTTAGGTAGTTAGAATAAGAAAAAGAAGTCAACTATGGTGATGGCTAAAAGACATGGGAAAAGCTCACACAAAAAAGAACAAAGGAAGGTCAGAGGACCGACCTGGGTGAGGACCTCAGGTAAAACAAACAACCCTTCTGGCTAACACAATTGACATATGGTAGGCTAATGGGGAGGAGGAAAACAAAATATGAAAAGAGGAGCCAGAACTGGACCATCAGCTTTTCTTTTCTTAGAACCTTTTGGGTCCGCCCAACCTCAAACCTCCAGGATGTATTTTTCTTTGCTTTCTAAATAAAACTGAGCTGTAACACTGGTCCATCTGAGGGATGTAACACTGGTCCATCCATCCATTCAAATTTTTGTTGTGATGAGACAGAACTGAGGAAATTACAAACTCCTCCTACATAATTGCCAATATCCATTGGATCATTGAAAAAACAAGAGTTCCAGAAAAATACCTACTTCTGCTTTATTGACTACCCCAAATCCTTTGACTGTGTGGATCACAACACAAACTGTGAAAAATTCTAAAAGAGATTGGAATACCAGAGCACCTGACCTGCCTCCTGAGAAATCTATATGCAGATCAGGAAGCAACAGTTAGAACTGGACATGGAACAACAGACTGGTTCCAAATCAGGAAAGGAGCATATCAAGGCTGCATATTGTCACTCAGCTTACTTAACTTACATGCAGAGAATATCTTGTGAAATGCCTGGCTGGATGAAGCATAAGCTGGAATCAAGATTGCCAGCACAAATATCAATAATCTCAGAATTGCAGATGACAACATCTTTATGGAAGAAGGCAAAGGAGAACTAAAGAGCCTCTTTATGAAAATGAAAGAGGAGAATGAAAAGGCAAACACACCAAGGAAACCAGAATTGAAAGAGACACGTGTACCCCAATGTTCATTGCAGCACTGTTTATAATAGCCAGGACATGGAAGCAACCTAGCTGTCCATCAGCAGATGAATGGATAAGAAAGCTATGATACATATACACAATGGGGTATTACTCAGCCATTAAAAAGAATACATTTGAATCAGTTCTAATGAGGTGGATGAAATTGGAGCCTATTATGCAGAGTGAAGTAAGCCAGAAAGAAAAACATTAATACAGTATAATAAAACATATATATGGAATTTAGAAAGATGGTAACAATAACCCTGTATGTGAGACAGCAAAAGAAATACAGATGTATAGAACAGTCTTTTGGACTCTGTGGGAGAGGGTGAAGGTGGGATGATATGGGGGAGTGGGATTGAAACATGTAAATTATCATATGTGAAACGAGTCACCAGTCCAGGTTCAATGCATGATACAGGGTGCTTGGGGCTGGTGCACTGTGATGACCTAGAGGGATGGGATGGGGAGGGAGGTAAGGGGGGGTGGTTCAGGATGGGGAACATGTGTACACCCATGGAGGATTCAAATAAATGTATGGCAAAACCAATACAATATTGTAAAGTAAAATAATAAAATAAAAAACTTAACACTCAGAAAACTNCTTCTTCCTGTCCAAGGGACTCTCAAGTGTCTTCTCCAAACACAGTTCAAAAGCATCAGTTCTTCAGTGTTCAGCTTTCTTTATGGTCCACCTCTTACATTCATACATAACTACTGGAAAAACCATGCCTTTGACTAGACAGGCCTTTGTTGGCAAGCTAATATCTCTGCTTTTTAATATGCTGTCTAGGTTGGTCACAGCTTTTGTTCCAAGGAACAAACGCCTTTTAATTTCAGGACTGCAGTCAACATCTGCAGTGATACTGGAACCCAAGAAAATAAGTCTATCACTGTTCCATTGCTTCCCCATCTCTTTGCCATGAAGTTATGGGATCAGATGCCAAGATCTACATTTTTTGAATGCTGAATTTAAGACAATTTTTCACTATCCTCTTTCAGTTTCATCAAGAGGCTCTCTTTAGTTTCTCTCCAGTCTCTTTGGTTCCTCTACATGTTCTACCATAAGGGTTGTGTCATCTGCACATATGAGGTTATTGATATTTCTCCTGGCAATTTTGATTCTAGCTTGTGCTTTATCCAGTCCAGAATTTCACATGATGTACTCTGCATATAAGTTCAATAAGCAAGGTGACAATGTACAGCCTTGACGAACTCTTGTCTCAATTTGGAACTAGTCCATTGTTCAATGTCTGGTTCTAACTTTGGCTACTTGACCTGCGTACAGATTTTTTAGGAAGCAAGTAAGGTGGTTATACTCTTTGAAGCTAAAGATGGAGAAGCTCTATACAGTCAACAAAAACAAGACTGTGGCTCAGATTATGTACCCCTTATTGCCAAATTCAGACTTAATTTCAAGAAAGAAGGGGAAACCACTAGACCATTCAGGTATGACCTAAATCAAATCCCTTACAATTATACAGTGGAAATGACAAATAGATTTAAGGGATTAGACCTAATAAACAGAGCGCCTGAAGCATTGTGCATGGAGGTTCGAGATATTGGAGTTAAAAAAGATATACCCATTTGAATGCAGAGTTCCAAAGAATAGCAAGGAGAGATAAGGAAACATTCCTTAGTGATCAATGCAAGAAAACAGAGAAAAACAATACAATGGAAAGGACTAGAGATCTCTTTAAGAGAATTAGAGATATAAAGGGAATATTTCATGCAAAGATGGGCACAATAAAGGAGAGAAAAGGTATGGACCTAACAGAAGCAGAAGACATTAAGAAGAGGTGGCAAGAATACACAGAAGAACTATACAAAAAAAGATCTTAACGACCCAGGTAACCATGATTGTGTGATCACTTACCTAGAGCCAGACATCCTGGATTCTGAAGTCAGGTGGGCCATCGGAAGCATCACTATGAACAAAGCTATTTAAGGTGATGGAATTCTAGTTGAGCTATTTAAAATCCTAAAAGATGATGCTGTGAAAATGCTGCACTCAATATGACAGCCAATCTGGAAAACACAGCAGTAGGCACAGAACTGGAAAAAGTCAGTTTTCATTCCAATTGCTAAGAAAGGCAATGTCAATAAGTGTTCAAACTACCACACAATTGCACTCATCTCAGACGCTAGCTAAGTAATGCTCAAAATTCTCCAAACCAGGCTTCAATAGTATGTGAACTGTGAACTTCCAGTTGTTCAAGCTGGATTTAGAAAAGGCAGAGGAACCAGAGATCAAATTGTTAGGTAGTTAGAATAAGAAAAAGAAGTCAACTATGGTGATGGCTAAAAGACATGGGAAAAGCTCACACAAAAAAGAACAAAGGAAGGTCAGAGGACCGACCTGGGTGAGGACCTCAGGTAAAACAAACAACCCTTCTGGCTAACACAATTGACATATGGTAGGCTAATGGGGAGGAGGAAAACAAAATATGAAAAGAGGAGCCAGAACTGGACCATCAGCTTTTCTTTTCTTAGAACCTTTTGGGTCCGCCCAACCTCAAACCTCCAGGATGTATTTTTCTTTGCTTTCTAAATAAAACTGAGCTGTAACACTGGTCCATCTGAGGGATGTAACACTGGTCCATCCATCCATTCAAATTTTTGTTGTGATGAGACAGAACTGAGGAAATTACAAACTCCTCCTACATAATTGCCAATATCCATTGGATCATTGAAAAAACAAGAGTTCCAGAAAAATACCTACTTCTGCTTTATTGACTACCCCAAATCCTTTGACTGTGTGGATCACAACACAAACTGTGAAAAATTCTAAAAGAGATTGGAATACCAGAGCACCTGACCTGCCTCCTGAGAAATCTATATGCAGATCAGGAAGCAACAGTTAGAACTGGACATGGAACAACAGACTGGTTCCAAATCAGGAAAGGAGCATATCAAGGCTGCATATTGTCACTCAGCTTACTTAACTTACATGCAGAGAATATCTTGTGAAATGCCTGGCTGGATGAAGCATAAGCTGGAATCAAGATTGCCAGCACAAATATCAATAATCTCAGAATTGCAGATGACAACATCTTTATGGAAGAAGGCAAAGGAGAACTAAAGAGCCTCTTTATGAAAATGAAAGAGGAGAATGAAAAGGCAAACACACCAAGGAAACCAGAATTGAAAGAGACACGTGTACCCCAATGTTCATTGCAGCACTGTTTATAATAGCCAGGACATGGAAGCAACCTAGCTGTCCATCAGCAGATGAATGGATAAGAAAGCTATGATACATATACACAATGGGGTATTACTCAGCCATTAAAAAGAATACATTTGAATCAGTTCTAATGAGGTGGATGAAATTGGAGCCTATTATGCAGAGTGAAGTAAGCCAGAAAGAAAAACATTAACACAGTATAATAAAACATATATATGGAATTTAGAAAGATGGTAACAATAACCCTGTATGTGAGACAGCAAAAGAAATACAGATGTATAGAACAGTCTTTTGGACTCTGTGGGAGAGGGTGAAGGTGGGATGATATGGGGGAGTGGGATTGAAACATGTAAATTATCATATGTGAAACGAGTCACCAGTCCAGGTTCAATGCATGATACAGGGTGCTTGGGGCTGGTGCACTGTGATGACCTAGAGGGATGGGATGGGGAGGGAGGTAAGGGGGGGTGGTTCAGGATGGGGAACATGTGTACACCCATGGAGGATTCAAATAAATGTATGGCAAAACCAATACAATATTGTAAAGTAAAATAATAAAATAAAAAACTTAACACTCAGAAAACTAAAATCATGGCATCTGGTCCCATCACTTCATGACAAATAGATGGGGAAACAGTGGAAACAATGACAGACTTTATTTTGGGGGGCTCCAAAATCACTGCAGATGGTGACTGCAGCCATGAAATTAAAAGACACTTGCTCGTTGAAAGAAAAGTTATGATCAACCTAGACAGCATATTAAAAAGCAGAGATATTACTTTGCCAACCAGGGTCCCTCTAGTCTAGGCTATGGTTTTTATTGTAGACATGTATGGATGTGAGATTTGGACTATAAAGAAAGCTGAGTGCTGAAGAATTGATGCTTTTAAACTGTGCTATTGGAGAAGACTCTTGAGATTCCCTTGGACTGCAAGGAGATCCAACCAGTCTATCCTAAAGGAAATCAGTCCTGAATATTAATAGGACCATTAATAATGCTGAAGCTGAAACTCCAATACTTTGGCCACCTAAAGGGAATAACTGACTAACTAGAAAAGACCCTGTGCTGGGAACAATCAAAGGTGGGAGGAAAAGGGGATAACATAATGAGATCACATAATGAGATCGTTGGATGTTATCACTGACTCAATGGTCATGAATTTGAGTAAGCTCCTGTAGTTTGTGCTGGACAGGGAAACCTGGCATGCTGCATTCCATGGGGTCGCAAAGAGTGGGACATGGCTGAGCAACTGAATTAACTGAACTGAGGTAAGGTGGTCTGTTATTCCCATCTCTTGAAGAATTTTCCAGTTTGTTATGATCCACATAGTCAAAGGCTTTAGTGCAGTCAATGATGGAGAGGTAGATGTTTTTCTGGAATTCTCTTGTTTTTCCTATGGTCCAGTGGATATTGGCAATTTGATCTCTGATTCCTCTGTTTTTTCTAAATCCAGCTAGAATGTCTAGATGTTCTCCGTTCAGGTACTGCTAAAGCCTCACTTGGAGAATTTTGAGCATTACTTTACTAGCATGAGAGATGAATGCAATTGTGCAATAGTTTGAACATTCTTTGGCATTGCCTTTCTTTGGGATTGGAATGAAAATTGACCTTTTCCAGCCTATGGCCATTCCTGAATTTTTTAAATTTACTGGCATAATGAGTGCAGGACTTTCACAGCATCATTTTTTTAGGATTTGAAATAGCTCAACTAGAATTCCATCACCTCCATTAGGTTTGTTTTTAGTGATGCTGCCTAAGGCTCACTTGACTTTGTATTCCAAGATGTCTGGCTCTAGGTGAATCATCATACCATCATGATTACCTGGGTGATGAAGATCTTTTTTGTATAGTTCTGTGTATTCTTGTCACATCTTCATAATATCTTCTCCTTCTGTTAAGTCCATACCATTTTTGTCCTTTATTGCACCCATCTTCACATGAAATTTTCCCTTGGTATCTCTAATTTTCTTGAAGAGATCTCTAGTCTTTCCCATTATATTTTTTCCCTCTATTTCTTTGTATTGATTACTTAGGAATGCTTTCTTATCTCTTCTTGATATTCTCTGCTTTCAGATGGATATCTTTCCTTTTCTTCTCCGCCTTTTGCTTCTCTTCTTTTCTCTGCTATTTGTAAGGCCTTCTTCGACAATCATTTTGCCTTTTTCCATTTCTTCTTCTTGGGGATGGTTTTCATCACTGCCTTTTGTACAATGTTATGAACTACTGTCATAGTTCTGCAGGCATTCTATCTATTAGATCTAAACCTTGAATCTATTTGTCACTTTCACTGTATAGTCATAAGGGATATGATTTAGGTCATACCTGAGTGGTCTAGTGGTTTTCTTTACTTTCTTCAATTTTTATCTGATTTTTGCAATAAGAAGTTCATGATCTTAGCTACAGTCAGATCCTGATCTTGTTTTTGCTGACTGTATAGAGTTTGTCCATCTTTGACTTCAAAGAATATAATCAATCAGATTTCATTATTGATCATGTGGTGATGTCCAAATGTAGAGTCATCTCTTGTGTTGTTGGAAGAGTGTTTGCTATGACCAGTGCAGTCTTTGGGCAAAACTCTTGTTAGCCTTTAACCTGATTCATTTTGTACTCAACCGAATATGACTGTTACTCCAGGTATCTCTTGACTTCCTACTTTTGCTCTCCAGTTCCCTATGATGAAAAGGACATCTTTAATTTTATTATATTTTATTTCTTTGATGTTAGTTCTAGAAGGTCTTGTAGGTCTTCATAGAACTGTTAAACTTCAGTTTTTTCAGCATTAGTGGTTGAGGCAGACTTGGATTACCGTGATGTTGAATGGTTAGCCTTGGAAATGAACAGAGGTCATTTGGTCACTTTTGAGATTGTGCCCAAGAACTGCATTTTGGACTTTTTTGTTGACCATAAGGGCTACTGTATTTCTTCTATTGGATTCTTGCCCACAGTAGTAGATATAATGATCATGTGAATTAGATTCACCCATTCCAGTCCATTTTAATTCACTGATTCCTAAAATATTGATGTTCACTCTTGCCATCTCCTGTTTGACCACTTCCAATTTACCCTGATTCATGGACCTAACATTCCAGGTTCCTATGCGATATTGTTCTTTGCAGCATCAAAGTTTACTTCCATTGCCAGTCATCTCCACAGTTGGGTGTTGTTTTTCTCTTTGTCTCAGTCTCTTCCTTCTTTCAGGTACTACTTCCCCAATCTTCTCCAGTAGCATATTGGACACCTGCTGACCTGGGCAGTTCATCTTTCAGTGTCATATCATTTTGCCTTTTCATACTGTTCATGGAGTTTTCAAGACAAGAATACTGAAGTAGTTTTCCAGTATTCCAGTGGGCCACATTTTGTCAGAATTCCCCACCATGACCTGTCTATCTTGGGTGGCCCTACATGGCATGTCTCATAGTTTCACTGAGTTAGACAGGACTATAATCCAAATCATCAGTTTGGTTATTTGTCTGTAATTGTGTTTTCCATTATGTTTGCCTTCTGATGGATAAGGATAAAAGGCTTGTGGAAGGACTAGTTGTGGGTCTAGTTGTGAGACTAATCTGGGTTTTGCTCTGATGGGCAGGGCTATGTTTAATAAATCTTTAATCTAGCTTTCTGTTCATGGGTGGGGCTGTGTTCTCCCCCTGTACTTTGTTCTGAGGGCAAACTACGGTAGAGGTAATGGCAGCAATGGTGCCCTCCTTCAAAATAGCTTGTGCAAGAATTGTTGCCTTTAGTGGCCCTGATCCCACAGCAGCCACTGTCGACCCATGCTTCAGTCAGAGATTCCTGGACACTCACAAGCAAGTCTGGCTTAGTCTCTTATGGGGTCACTGCTCCTTTCTCCTGGGTCCTGGTGTGCACAAGGTTTGGCTTGAGCCCTCCTAGCATCTCTGATAGGTATGTGGTTTGATTCTAAACATGATTTTGCTCCTCCTATTGTCTTGTTGGGGTTTCTCCTTTTTCTCTTGATGTGTGGTATCTTTTTTTGGTGGGGTCCAGCACTCTCCCATGAATGGTTGTTCAGCAGTTAGTTGCAATTTTGGAGTTCTCACAGGAGAAGATGAACACACCTCCTTCTACTCTGCCATCAGTTGTGTGACTTGGAGAACACAAACCATGGTCAAGAGTAAAAATTAGGAAGTGACCAAGGAGTACCCCCACATGGGCAATTGCCTCAGGAATGAGTGCCTCTGACCTGGGAGCAGAAAGAAAGTCATCTTCAGGTGTCAAGTGAGAATAGAAGAAGATCAAAGGATGGTAAATGTTGAGACTAGCACATAGGAGGAATGAGTTCAGGGACCCAGGTCTCAGCTGCTGCACACCTGATGAGCAGGTGACTGGCTTTAAGGATGATTTAAACACAATACACAATAGCATCCTTTTACCCAACAATAGAACAATTACTTCAATTCCAGTTAAATAATCTGAGACGTTTACAAAACTATAAAGTCACAAAGCACATACTTACTGTCTCCTCTTCTAATTTTTAGTCTTTGATATTTTTACTTTGCCACAGTTATCACACTGTGAACACATTTTAAAATATAGTCGTTTCTGAGGATGACCAGAGAGCAGACAATTTCTAGATACCTTGAAAATTATCCAAAGATACACAATAAAAATGTGGATTCAAGGTGGGAAACCATGGCAGGTTTTGACAGACTTTATGTGAATGTCTAATATGATCAAATTGCCAACATCTGCTGGTTTGTCAAAAAAGCAAGAGAGTTCCAAAAAACCCATCTATTTCTGCTTTATTGACTACACCAAAGCCTTTGACTGTGTGGATCACAATAAACTGTGCAAAATTCTGAAAGAGATGGCAATACCAGACCACCCAACCTGCCTCTTGAGCAATCTGTATGCAGGTCAGGAAGCAAAAGTTAGAACTGGTCATGGAACAACAGACTAGTTCCAAATAGGAAAAGGAGTACATCAAAGCTGTATATTGTCACCCCGCTTATTTAACTTCTATGCAGAGTACATCATGAGAAACGCTGGGCTGGAAGAAGCACAAGCTGGAATCGAGATTGCTGGGAGAAATATCAATAACCTCAGATATGCAGAGGACACCACCCTTATGGCAGAAAGTGAAGAGGAACTAAAAAGTCTCTTGATGAAAGTGAAAGAGGAGTGTGAAAAAAGTTGGCTTAAAGCTCAGCATTCAGAAAACGAAGATCATGGCATCTGGTCCCATCACTTCATGGGAAATAGATGGGGAAACAGTGGAAAGAGTACCAGACTTTATTTTGGGGGGCTCAAAAATCACTGCAGATGGTGATTGCAGCCATGAAATTAAAAGACACTTACTCCTTGGAAGGAAAGTCATGACCAACCTAGATAGCATATTCAAAAGCAGAGACATTACTTTGTCAACAAAGGTCCATCTAGTCAAGGCTATGGTTTTTCCTGTGGTCATGTATGAATATGAGAGTGGACTGTTTGAAGGCTGAGTGCCGAAGAATTGATGCTTTTGAACTGTGGTGTTGGAGAAGACTCTTGAGTCCATTGGACTGCAAGGAGACCCAACCAGTCCATCCTAAAGGAGATCAGTCCTGGGTGTTCATTGGAAGGACTAATGTTGAAGCTGAAACTCCAATACTTTGTCCACCTCATGCGAAGAGTTGACTCATTGAAAAAGACCCTCATGCTGGGAGGGATTGGGGACAGGAAGGAGAAGGGAATGACAGAGAATGACATGACTGGATGGCATCGCTGACTCGATTGACATGAGTTTGGGTAAACTCAAGGAGTTGGTGATGGACAGGGAGGCCTGGCGTGCTCCGATTCATGGGATTGCAAAGAATAGGACACGACTGAGCGACTGAACTGAACTCAATATGTCTTATGATAATGTTTCTTGAATATATGCCCTTAAGAATCATAATGCTTGTTGTAATTTGAATATTTTATTTTCACTAAGAACAGATGTGACAATATGACTATAATATCAATAAAAATGCCCATTAAGTCTAATTACATTTTTATTGTGATTGAGGAATGGGCAATTTTATGCCTTTTAAAGGTGCATGTCAGGGTTAGAAAATGCAGCAGATTCTAAATCATTTTTTTAGGATTTGAAATAGCTCAACTGGAATTTCATCACCTCCACTAGTTTTGTTCGTAGTGATGCTTCCTAAGGCCCACTTGACTTTGCATTCCAGGATGTCTGGCTCTAGGTGAGTGATCTCACCAACATGGTAATCTGGGTCATGGAGATCTTTATTGTGTAGTTCTTCTGTATATTCCTGCCACCTCTTCTTATTATCTTCTGCTTCTGTTAGGTCCATATCATTTCTGTCCTTTACTGTGACCATCTTTGCATGGTATCCCTTGGTATCTCTAATTGGTATCTCTTTGCATGGTTCCCTTGGTATCTCTAATTTTCTTGAAGAGATCTCTAGTCTTTCCCATTCTATTGTTTTTCTTTATTTTCTTGCATTGATCTCTGAGGAAAGTTTTCTTATCTCTCCTTGCTATTCTTTGGAACTCTGCATTTGAATGGGTATATCTTTCCTTTTCTCCTTTGCCTTTCACTTCTTTTCCTTTCTCAGCTATTTATAAAGCCTCATAAGACACCCATTTTGTCTTTTTGCATTTTTTTTCCCCTTGGGAATGGCCTTGATCCCTGCCTCTTGTATTATGTCATGAACCACTGTCCATAGTTCTTCAGGCACTCTCTTTATCAGATCTAATGCCTTGAATCTATTTTCCCTTCCTCTGTATAATCATAAGTGAATTGATCTAGGTCATACCTGAGTGGTCTAGTGGTTTTTCCTACTTTCTTGAAATTAAGTCTGAATTTGGCAATAAGGAGTTCATGATCCAAGCCATAATCTACTCCTGCTCTTGTTTATGCTTCTCCACCTTTGGCTGCAAAGAATATAATAAATCTGAATTTGGTATTGACCATCTGGTGATGTCCATGTGTAGAGTCTTCTCTTGTGTAGAGGGTGTTTGCTATGAGCAGTGCATTGTCTTGGCAAATCTCTGCCAGCTTTTGCCCTGCTTCATTTTGTACTGCAAAGCCAAATTTCCCTGATACTCTAGGTAACTCTTGACTACTTACTTTTGCATTCCATTCCCCCATCATGAAGAGAGTAATTTTTTTGGATGTTAGTTCTAGAAGGTTTTGTAAGTCTTCATAGAACCTACAAAGAGCTGAAGTTTGACTTCAGTTTCTTCAACATTACTGGTCAGGGCATAGATTTGGATTACTGTGATATTGAATGGTTTGTCTTGGAAATGAATAGAGATCATTCTGTCGTTTTTGAGATTGCATTCAAGTACTGCATTTTGGACTCTTTTGTTGAGTATGTTGGCTATTCCATTTCTTCTAAGGGATTCTTGCCCATAGTAGTAGATAAAATAGTCATCTGAGTTAAATTCAGGCATTCCAGTCCATTTTGGTTCACTGATCCCTAAAGTGTTGATGTTCACTCCTGCCATCTCCTATTTGACCACTTTCAATTTGCCTTGATTCATGGACCTAACATTCCAGGTTCCTATGCAATATTGCTCTTTACAGCATTGGACTTTACTTCCATCGCCTATGGCATCCACAACTGGGTGTTATTGAGCAAGATGGCAGAGGAATAGAATGAGAAGACTACTTTCTCCCCTAGAAATTCATCAAAAGATTATTTGCATGCTGAGCAGCTACCCCCAATTTACTTATTTACAAAAGATATCTTCACCATAAAAGCATGAAGAAAACATGATTATCTTTTTTTTTTTT
>SJYW01012725.1:54937-81075 GCA_006410735.1 Raphicerus campestris
AAAATCACTGCAGATGGTGATTGCAGCCATGAAATTAAAGGACACTTACTCCTTGGAAGGAAAGTCATGACCAACCTAGATAGCATATTCAAAAGCAGAGACATTACTTTGTCAACAAAGGTCCATCTAGTCAAGGCTATGGTTTTTCCTGTGGTCATGTATGGATATGAGAGTGGACTGTTTGAAGGCTGAGTGCCGAAGAATTGATGCTTTTGAACTGTGGTGTTGGAGAAGACTCTTGAGTCCATTGGACTGCAAGGAGACCCAACCAGTCCATCCTAAAGGAGATCAGTCCTGGGTGTTCATTGGAAGGACTAATGTTGAAGCTGAAACTCCAATACTTTGTCCACCTCATGCGAAGAGTTGACTCATTGAAAAAGACCCTCATGCTGGGAGGAATTGGGGACAGGAAGGAGAAGGGAATGACAGAGAATGACATGACTGGATGGCATCGCTGACTCGATTGACATGAGTTTGGGTAAACTCAAGGAGTTGGTGATGGACAGGGAGGCCTGGCGTGCTCCGATTCATGGGATTGCAAAGAATAGGACACGACTGAGCGACTGAACTGAACTCAATATGTCTTATGATAATGTTTCTTGAAAATATGCCCTTAAGAATCATAATGCTTGTTGTAATTTGAATATTTTATTTTCACTAAGAACAGATGTGACAATATGACTATAATATCAATAAAAATGCCCATTAAGTCTAATTACATTTTTATTGTGATTGAGGAATGGGCAATTTTATGCCTTTTAAAGGTGCATGTCAGGGTTAGAAAATGCAGCAGATTCTAAATCATTTTTTTAGGATTTGAAATAGCTCAACTGGAATTTCATCACCTCCACTAGTTTTGTTCGTAGTGATGCTTCCTAAGGCCCACTTGACTTTGCATTCCAGGATGTCTGGCTCTAGGTGAGTGATCTCACCAACATGGTAATCTGGGTCATGGAGATCTTTATTGTGTAGTTCTTCTGTATATTCCTGCCACCTCTTCTTATTATCTTCTGCTTCTGTTAGGTCCATATCATTTCTGTCCTTTACTGTGACCATCTTTGCATGGTATCCCTTGGTATCTCTAATTGGTATCTCTTTGCATGGTTCCCTTGGTATCTCTAATTTTCTTGAAGAGATCTCTAGTCTTTCCCATTCTATTGTTTTTCTTTATTTTCTTGCATTGATCTCTGAGGAAAGTTTTCTTATCTCTCCTTGCTATTCTTTGGAACTCTGCATTTGAATGGGTATATCTTTCCTTTTCTCCTTTGCCTTTCACTTCTTTTCCTTTCTCAGCTATTTATAAAGCCTCATAAGACACCCATTTTGTCTTTTTGCATTTTTTTTCCCCTTGGGAATGGCCTTGATCCCTGCCTCTTGTATTATGTCATGAACCACTTTCCATAGTTCTTCAGGCACTCTCTTTATCAGATCTAATGCCTTGAATCTATTTTCCCTTCCTCTGTATAATCATAAGTGAATTGATCTAGGTCATACCTGAGTGGTCTAGTGGTTTTTCCTACTTTCTTGAAATTAAGTCTGAATTTGGCAATAAGGAGTTCATGATCCAAGCCATAATCTACTCCTGCTCTTGTTTATGCTTCTCCACCTTTGGCTGCAAAGAATATAATAAATCTGAATTTGGTATTGACCATCTGGTGATGTCCATGTGTAGAGTCTTCTCTTGTGTAGAGGGTGTTTGCTATGAGCAGTGCATTGTCTTGGCAAATCTCTGCCAGCTTTTGCCCTGCTTCATTTTGTACTGCAAAGCCAAATTTCCCTGATACTCTAGGTAACTCTTGACTACTTACTTTTGCATTCCATTCCCCCATCATGAAGAGAGTAATTTTTTTGGATGTTAGTTCTAGAAGGTTTTGTAAGTCTTCATAGAACCTACAAAGAGCTGAAGTTTGACTTCAGTTTCTTCAACATTACTGGTCAGGGCATAGATTTGGATTACTGTGATATTGAATGGTTTGTCTTGGAAATGAATAGAGATCATTCTGTCGTTTTTGAGATTGCATTCAAGTACTGCATTTTGGACTCTTTTGTTGAGTATGTTGGCTATTCCATTTCTTCTAAGGGATTCTTGCCCATAGTAGTAGATAAAATAGTCATCTGAGTTAAATTCAGGCATTCCAGTCCATTTTGGTTCACTGATCCCTAAAGTGTTGATGTTCACTCCTGCCATCTCCTATTTGACCACTTTCAATTTGCCTTGATTCATGGACCTAACATTCCAGGTTCCTATGCAATATTGCTCTTTACAGCATTGGACTTTACTTCCATCGCCTATGGCATCCACAACTGGATGTTATTGAGCAAGATGGCAGAGGAATAGAATGAGAAGACTACTTTCTCCCCTAGAAATTCATCAAAAGATTATTTGCATGCTGAGCAGCTACCCCCAATTTACTTATTTACAAAAGATATCTTCACCATAAAAGCATGAAGAAAACATGATTATCTTTTTTTTTTTCTGTGACAAATTTCAGTTTTAGACATTGGCTATTAATTTACTGCAATTAAAAATGAGGACATGTATGTCTCTGCTCAGTTCACCTGAACTATAAATATGCGTGCATAGTCAGTTGCCTAGTTGTATCCTATAGCTTGCCATGCTCCTCTGTCCTGGCTTGCCATGTGATTTCTCAGGCAAGAATATTGGAATAGATTTCCATTTCCTTCTCTCACGGATCTTCCAGACCCAGGGATTGAACCCAAGTCTTCTGTGTCTCCTACACTGCAAGGTGGATTCTTTACTACTGAGCCACCTGGGAAGTCTTTAACTATAAATATGGATTGCTTATTAGAAAACATTTTCACAGCTGCCAAGAACTCGTCTCCATTTTTATAACTATAATGAATAGAATTTTTCATCTTTATTGTATATTTTAACAGTAATGAACATAGTCAGTGCTTTTTAACATATTTTCCTATTCCTGAGTTCTTTACTTTGATTCATCTCCAGATTGGCTAGATTTCATTATCAAGAATGGGTTTGTTTCTTTTCAAGAAGGGTTTATATGCACTGTATTTCTTGGATGAGTAAAAGCCTAAATACCTTTCTGCTATCTCTTACTTGAAAGAGATTCTTGGAGAATATTCTCTTTCATCCAGAACTTTGTAGATGTTTTTATATAATCTTCTTCCACAAAATCTTATTAGAGGGAAATCTGAGGCCAGCCTGAATTCTTGTCATTTCCAGATTACCTTAGTAGTTAACTTCCCTTGGATTTCTTTAGAATTCTTTATTATATTTCAGCAAATTTACCTGTACATTCCAGTCACTCTGTATTGTTTTATCCTCATAGAGAGGCTATATTTTGATCCACAGTCTCAAATATTCCTGTTTTGGAGAAGTTAAAACATACTTTCTTTTAAGTTCTTGTACAAGAATGATTCTTTTAATATTTCTAAATACACTTTTTGTTCTAATCCTCTGGACATAATTTGTGTGTTTATCAGATCCTTTTCAACCATCTTTCAGATTTATCATATTTGATCCTATTATTTATTTATTTATTTTTGCTATTTTATATCTTGATTATGTGTTTGTTGCATTGGCCTGGTCTTCCATACACATGAAACTTTCTCAGTCCAATATTTTCAAAATTTTTTCTCTTTAAATGTTTACTACAGAAAATTCAATATTCAATGTAGAAAGTATATTATAATCTCTTCATCTTACCACTTAGCTGTAATAATTAGCAACTTGTGACCCATATTCTCTATTTATACAATTTAGCATCTGAGCTACTAGGAAAGACCTTTTTACAATTACCAATCCAAATTGGATTATTTGGAAGTGACTTCACAAATCAGGAGCAGCTTCATAAATCTGTAACCTGTGTAGTCAGACAAGTTCTTATGCTTGAAGCACCCATACTTGGTTTAATGCTTTGATACCACAGTATTAAAAATTTGTTAACAGTTTTTGAAGTATGAACCCTATAATAAAGTAGCATGCTTTTATCCCCTTAACTCTGATCTGAGATTCCTTGTCCATTTAAGGGCCTATAAATGACCTCAGAGTAAGATTTAGTCCTTTAAGAGAGAGTGATGATGAGTTTCTTGCTAATGGTAACAAGAAATTTGCAAAATATTATAAGATTTCAATTTGTCACATCTTCACACACACTGTCTTTAATTTTAACTTGTGCCCTAAAATGAGGGACAAAATTAAATATACTTTAAAATTAGGAGGGAAAAGATGATATATAGTTTAAATTATCTTGAATTATAATTCAATTATGTTGAATTATCTAGTTTACATTTTGACATCATCAGTTACCTGGCTCTCAGCAAATCATTCCCTCTTGTTCTATACCCACATTCATCTTCATAAATTGAGAAACATAACTTATATCACATAAGGTTTTTAAAAGACATGGTATATAAACTGTCTTGAACAGTGCATCCTTGCAGTAAATGTATGAACTTTTTCATCTCTCTCTCTTTTTATTATTTTGGTCTTTTCACCATAGGAAATGTTTTGTGGTTCAGATGTTTCAATTATTAAAAAGGATAGGACTTTTCAACAGATGCTGAACATGAAATAGATTTTGGGGATGTTACTATATGCTGTGTTAGTGATAGAAAATTAATAGTGAAATAATTAGTCTTTCAATTGTTTCTGCCTCCTTGTGACCCCATGGACTGTAGCCTGCTAGGGTCCTCTGTCCATGGGATTCTCCAGGCAAGAATACTGGTGTGGGCTGCCACTTCCTTCTCCAAGGATCCTCCTCACCCAAGGATCAAACTTATGCCTCCTGCATTGCAGGCAGATTCTTTGCCATCTGAGCCACCAGGGAAGCCCCATTAGTGGCAGAAAACAACGGTAATTAAAGAGGAATATGTGTGTGAGGAAGAAGTGCTCTAGAGTATTTTCCCATTCTTTTTCTCCTACTCTAACCAAACACTGAACTGAGAAGACAGAAAAGAAAAAGAATGAACTGAGAAAGCAGAATACTGAAGTAAATGGTTATATATGTTTTACAGGGTATAAGAAAAACTCATTTTGGCTAAAATAAGCAGAAAATCACATCACTATTGGAAAGATGTTTAAAGTTTATAATATCTTATATGAGATTAACAAATTAGTCCCAGAAAACAGTCAGGAAGCAAAAGAGACTTTCCAATATACAGTCAAGGTCACGAGATAAGAATAATTTGCTCAAGATATTTCTGGCACATATTATCAATGCTAATTTTGAATTCTTCTGTTAGGAAGCATTCAAAACCAAGACTACGACACAGTCATTAGCAAAAATAATTATTTTTCTATATGTGTGCTTAGTCATATTCGACTGAGCTACATTGATCTGAAACACAATAATATTTCCAATCATTCATTCTTATGGATATATACAGATGGGATATATTGCTTTCCTAGAATAATTAATATTGTTGTTGTTTAGTTACTAAGTTGTGTCTAATCTGTGACCTTATGGACTGTAGCTTTCCAGGCTCCTCTGTCCATGGGATTTGCTAGGCAAGAATACTGGAGGGGGTTGCTATTCCCTTCTCCAGGGGACCTTCCCAACTGGGGATCGATGTGCAAAAATGAACAAAAATATTTCTCTATATATTCCTATCTACTTGTGTATATGTATCAAAATAACTATCCTTTTATAAAATGAATAAGAATATTTATCTACATCTATCCATCTACTTGTGTGCGTGCATAAGTATATATATATATATATATATATATGCATGTTTGTGTAAGAATATACATATCCTAAAATATATGATAGAAGGCGAATCAAAATATTAATGGATTTTATCCTTAAATGATAGAATTTCATCTTTCTTCAGTATATTTCTCCATAGTGTTAAACTATTTATAAGAAATTGGTAATATCTACAATTAGAACATCAAGGACACTCATTTCACTGTAAAGAAAAATAATTTATGGCTTTAAAATTGGCCACTTTTGACAAAAACTAAACATACTGATCACATGTGAAAGTTAGCAATGACAATAACTTATTTCATAAGTGGCTGAAAATTATGGGTCAACAGAGTGTAATTCCACATTAGATTAGAACTTAGAATGATTTACAGTTCAAGAACGAAGATGAAAATAAATTTTCCAACTGTTTTCATGGATAGAAAAATAAAACAGTTCTGATGTAAGAGGTCAAGAAAATTTAGGGCTCTAAAGGCAGGTAAAACTTGTAGAATATTTTATTTTATTTTTTTTAGCAGACTCTGGAAACTCTGTAGTCTTCCCAGTTAGCTTCCATTTTTTCACCTTCCCAAAGCCCCTCATACAATGGCTAATACTTGTTGCTCATATTACATTAGCCAGAGTCCAGTTATTCTCTAAGGAACTCACTTTCTAGTGAGTTCTACCTTAAAAATGGTGGGCTGATCTAATTATCTGAAAAATGGTAATTTGATAGAGACCGAAATGAACCTGTAGTTTGCTAGACCCCAAATGTGTTTGCTGCTGCTGCTGCTTGGTCGCATCAGCCGTGTCCAATTTTCTGTGACCCTATAAACTGTAGCCCACCAGGCTCCTCTGCCCATGGAATTTTTCAGGCAAGAATAATGGAGTTGGCTGCCATTTCCTACTCCAGGGGATCTTCCCAACCCAGGGACTGAACCTGAATCTCTTAGGTCTTCTGCACTGGCAGGTGGACTCTTTACCACTGGGAAGCTCAATTCTGAGAAAGAAAAACAGAGCTGGAGGAATCAGACTCCCTGACTTCAGATTATGGAGAAAATGTAGTCTCTTCAATAAGTGATGCAGGGAAAATTGGAGAGCTATAGATAAAAGGAAGCAATTAGAACACTCCCTAATACCATACACAAAAATAAACTCAAAATGGAAAGACCTAAATGTAAGATCAGATACTATAAAACTCCTAGAGGAAATATAGACAGAACACTGACATAAAATGCCAACAATACATTTTTGGATCTGTGTCCAAGAGTAATGGAAACAAAAACAAAAACAAACAAATGGGAACAAATTAAAGGCTTTTGCACAGCAAAGGCAGCCATAAACGAGATAAAAAGACAATCTATAGAACAGGAGAAAATATTGGCAAATGATGTGACCAACAAATCATTAATCTCCCAAATAGACAAACACCACATGCAGCTCAATATCAAAAAAAAAAAGGAAGCAACCCAATCAAAAAATGGGCAGTGGTGGGCAGCGAATTCCTACTGCAGATGCAAGACCGTGGCAGAGTGTAGTTGGCTCCAGTAGCAATGTCTGGAGCAAAGAGAATATGAAGAATGAATACAAGATGTCTACACATATGTACATCTGACTCATTGTGATGATCAAACTATATCAAAGTTACCTCTCTGAGTGCCTATGACCAATTCTAGCTGTTAAGGACTGTAAAGAGAGGGACATGGGAATCATTGGCACTATGTGTCCCCTGAAATGATGCATTGAGAAGAAGCCAATGTCATTTCTGTGACATTCCTACCAAGAGTTATATTCTAAATTTAATCCTGAAAATCATGTGACAAACCCAAAACAAAATTTATGGCCTATACTCCTAAAAATGCTCACTGGAAGGACTGATATGGAAGCTCTGATACTTTGGCCACCTGATTCAAAGAGCTGACTCTTTAGAAAAGACCATCCAACCATCTCATCCTCTGTCATCCCCTTCTACTCCCGCCTTCAATCTTTCCCAACATCAGGGTCTTTTCCAATAAGTCAGCTCCTTAGCACATCACTGTCTTATGGTTGGATAAAGAATGTTCTTGGTTTTAGGAAATACATGCTGAAATATTTAAGAATAATGGAACATCATGGCTGAAAGTGTCAAAGAATAAATGATGATAAAATGTTAATATTCGAGGAAAAAATGGGCAGAAGATCTATAGATATATTGTTCCTAAAAAGACAGGAAGATGGCTAGAAGTCACATGAAAAAGTGCTCAACACTGCTATTTATTAGAGAAATTCAAATCGAAACTACAATGAGATATCACCTCAGATCAGTAAGAACGGCCATCATTAAAAAATTACAAATAACAGATGCTGGAGAAGGTGTGGAGAAAATGGAACCTTCTTGCAATGTTGACAGGAATATGAATTGGTGTAGCAACTTGGAGAATAGTGTGAAGNTATATATATATATATATATATATATGCATGTTTGTGTAAGAATATACATATCCTAAAATATATGATAGAAGGCGAATCAAAATATTAATGGATTTTATCCTTAAATGATAGAATTTCATCTTTCTTCAGTATATTTCTCCATAGTGTTAAACTATTTATAAGAAATTGGTAATATCTACAATTAGAACATCAAGGACACTCATTTCACTGTAAAGAAAAATAATTTATGGCTTTAAAATTGGCCACTTTTGACAAAAACTAAACATACTGATCACATGTGAAAGTTAGCAATGACAATAACTTATTTCATAAGTGGCTGAAAATTATGGGTCAACAGAGTGTAATTCCACATTAGATTAGAACTTAGAATGATTTACAGTTCAAGAACGAAGATGAAAATAAATTTTCCAACTGTTTTCATGGATAGAAAAATAAAACAGTTCTGATGTAAGAGGTCAAGAAAATTTAGGGCTCTAAAGGCAGGTAAAACTTGTAGAATATTTTATTTTATTTTTTTTAGCAGACTCTGGAAACTCTGTAGTCTTCCCAGTTAGCTTCCATTTTTTCACCTTCCCAAAGCCCCTCATACAATGGCTAATACTTGTTGCTCATATTACATTAGCCAGAGTCCAGTTATTCTCTAAGGAACTCACTTTCTAGTGAGTTCTACCTTAAAAATGGTGGGCTGATCTAATTATCTGAAAAATGGTAATTTGATAGAGACCGAAATGAACCTGTAGTTTGCTAGACCCCAAATGTGTTTGCTGCTGCTGCTGCTTGGTCGCATCAGCCGTGTCCAATTTTCTGTGACCCTATAAACTGTAGCCCACCAGGCTCCTCTGCCCATGGAATTTTTCAGGCAAGAATAATGGAGTTGGCTGCCATTTCCTACTCCAGGGGATCTTCCCAACCCAGGGACTGAACCTGAATCTCTTAGGTCTTCTGCACTGGCAGGTGGACTCTTTACCACTGGGAAGCTCAATTCTGAGAAAGAAAAACAGAGCTGGAGGAATCAGACTCCCTGACTTCAGATTATGGAGAAAATGTAGTCTCTTCAATAAGTGATGCAGGGAAAATTGGAGAGCTATAGATAAAAGGAAGCAATTAGAACACTCCCTAATACCATACACAAAAATAAACTCAAAATGGAAAGACCTAAATGTAAGATCAGATACTATAAAACTCCTAGAGGAAATATAGACAGAACACTGACATAAAATGCCAACAATACATTTTTGGATCTGTGTCCAAGAGTAATGGAAACAAAAACAAAAACAAACAAATGGGAACAAATTAAAGGCTTTTGCACAGCAAAGGCAGCCATAAACGAGATAAAAAGACAATCTATAGAACAGGAGAAAATATTGGCAAATGATGTGACCAACAAATCATTAATCTCCCAAATAGACAAACACCACATGCAGCTCAATATCAAAAAAAAAAAGGAAGCAACCCAATCAAAAAATGGGCAGTGGTGGGCAGCGAATTCCTACTGCAGATGCAAGACCGTGGCAGAGTGTAGTTGGCTCCAGTAGCAATGTCTGGAGCAAAAAGAATATGAAGAATGAATACAAGATGTCTACACATATGTACATCTGACTTATTGTGATGATCAAACTATATCAAAGTTACCTCTCTGAGTGCCTATGACCAATTCTAGCTGTTAAGGACTGTAAAGAGAGGGACATGGGAATCATTGGCACTATGTGTCCCCTGAAATGATGCATTGAGAAGAAGCCAATGTCATTTCTGTGACATTCCTACCAAGAGTTATATTCTAAATTTAATCCTGAAAATCATGTGACAAACCCAAAACAAAATTTATGGCCTATACTCCTAAAAATGCTCATTGGAAGGACTGATATGGAAGCTCTGATACTTTGGCCACCTGATTCAAACAGCTGACTCTTTAGAAAAGACCATCCAACCATCTCATCCTCTGTCATCCCCTTCTACTCCCGCCTTCAATCTTTCCCAACATCAGGGTCTTTTCCAATAAGTCAGCTCCTTAGCACATCACTGTCTTATGGTTGGATAAAGAATGTTCTTGGTTTTAGGAAATACATGCTGAAATATTTNGAACCTCCCCAGTCCCAGCCGCCCAGTTTCCCGGGTGTGCCACAAGGGCACAGTCCCAGGTGTGCCGTGTGTCTCCTCTTGAGCTGTGACACTCCTAGAAGATGTGAACCATCTAGGATCGCAGGAAGACATGGTTAGCAATTGAGAGCCTGCTCAAGCTTGGTGGAAGATGTGGTTCCTGGGGCCAAGATTGCACCAGCCCATTGCCTTCTGTCTCTGGGTGTCACACACCTGCCTCTCTGCCTTTGGGGAGAGAGAGCCCTAAACAGCAGCTGGCTTGCTCTCCTTCGCTATTTGCTAGAGTGCAATCCTTTGTTCTGTGAGTGTGCTGGGGGTCTCCTTGTGACATTAGAGCCTTTCAAGGAAAAGGTCCTTTTTTTGGGGGGGGGGTCTCTCTGACAATCTCATAGTTTGGGTTGCTATGTCACATTAGCTCCTTCAGATTGTCCTCAGGACATTCAAGCCTGGTCCTTACCTTAAGGACAGATGATGCCGCCCGGGCCTGTCTGCCTAGCCCCCACTCACTGGTGGCAGGTGTGAAAGTCTGGGCTACGTCCCTGCTGGTAGTTGCAGTTAGGTGCATATTTTGTATGTGTGTGTGTGTGTGTGTGTGTGTGTGTGTGTGTGTTTACCCCCAAGTTATGCTGCCATCTGAGATTCAATAACTCTCTGCAGACACACCTGTCAGAGGGGTTCCTACTGTGTGGAAACTTCTTCTCATTCACAACTTCCTCCCCAGAATGAATCTCTGTCCCTAAGTCTTTTGTCTCTGTTTTCATCTATTTTGTCCTACTTCCTTTCAAAGAGATTGGGCTGCCTTTCTGGGTGCCTAATGTCCTCTGACAGCATTCACAAGTTGTTTTGTGAAAATTGTTCAAAATTCAAAATTTGAATTTGTGGGGAAGAGAGGTCTCCCATCCTATTCCTCCACCATCTTGGGACCACTCCAATGTGGATTTTAAACATAATTCCACAGTAATAAGAGAGCAGACTCTGTATGATTTCAATAACTTCAAACCACACAATTTTGCACCCGCACCTTCTTTTATCCCTGGATATGTTCCCTTGTGTCTCTTAGTTTATTGTCTCCAGAAATGAATATAATTTGTATCCTGCTGTTGTATGAAAATTGTATAAATCTTAACTATGTTGAATTGGTTCATAGTGCATTTCAGGTCTACTACGTCCTTCTATTTTCTGTCTATTCATTCTAGATATCTATATTGACATTCCAACCATAAAGCTTCATTTATCTACTTAAGAAATAATTGTAATATATAGTGGAACTATGTGTAATTTTTTCAGTATTTTCCATGTTTCCTATAAATGTGCTGTCATACTTACATAATTTAAAAATTAAAAATATTTTAAGAAAAGATTACATGCTAATGTTTTAGCAGATGCATTTTTCGAAAGCAAGACTGAAGGGAATTGAAGGTGAAGTTGTGAGAAAGAAAACAAACAAAAGGAGATGAATTACTAAGCTGGATGCAGTTTGTCAAAAAACGAAGACCCTTTATTACTTGCTCATGTTTCCCTTAGTAAGGACATCACAGAAGAAGCATTTCATCTGATTTAAGTGCATGAAGGAGGAAGAGACAGTAATTTATCCAGAAACATATCAGGTATCTTCTCTCTCACTGTGGAAAGTCTGTCCTAAGTGCCATTGCCTTATCTTCCAGCTGCACCCATGGAGGGTGTCACACAGCCTCCTCTGGTCAGAGCTGGAGAAGACAGAGCTTCTATGAGCCTGGATGCATCTCACACGTACGCTAGTGAAGTCGCTCAGTCGTGTCCAACTGTTTGTGACCGTCCATGGGATTTTCCAGGCAAGAATACTGGAGTGGGCTGCCATTTCTTTCTCCAGGGGATCTTCCCAAACCAGGGATCAAACCCTGGTNATTCACAAGTTGTTTTGTGAAAATTGTTCAAAATTCAAAATTTGAATTTGTGGGGAAGAGAGGTCTCCCATCCTATTCCTCCACCATCTTGGGACCACTCCAATGTGGATTTTAAACATAATTCCACAGTAATAAGAGAGCAGACTCTGTATGATTTCAATAACTTCAAACCACACAATTTTGCACCCGCACCTTCTTTTATCCCTGGATATGTTCCCTTGTGTCTCTTAGTTTATTGTCTCCAGAAATGAATATAATTTGTATCCTGCTGTTGTATGAAAATTGTATAAATCTTAACTATGTTGAATTGGTTCATAGTGCATTTCAGGTCTACTACGTCCTTCTATTTTCTGTCTATTCATTCTAGATATCTATATTGACAGTCCAACCATAAAGCTTCATTTATCTACTTAAGAAATAATTGTAATATATAGTGGAACTATGTGTAATTTTTTCAGTATTTTCCATGTTTCCTATAAATGTGCTGTCATACTTACATAATTTAAAAATTAAAAATATTTTAAGAAAAGATTACATGCTAATGTTTTAGCAGATGCATTTTTCGAAAGCAAGACTGAAGGGAATTGAAGGTGAAGTTGTGAGAAAGAAAACAAACAAAAGGAGATGAATTACTAAGCTGGATGCAGTTTGTCAAAAAACGAAGACCCTTTATTACTTGCTCATGTTTCCCTTAGTAAGGACATCACAGAAGAAGCATTTCATCTGATTTAAGTGCATGAAGGAGGAAGAGACAGTAATTTATCCAGAAACATATCAGGTATCTTCTCTCTCACTGTGGAAAGTCTGTCCTAAGTGCCATTGCCTTATCTTCCAGCTGCACCCATGGAGGGTGTCACACAGCCTCCTCTGGTCAGAGCTGGAGAAGACAGAGCTTCTATGAGCCTGGATGCATCTCACACGTACGCTAGTGAAGTCGCTCAGTCGTGTCCAACTGTTTGTGACCGTCCATGGGATTTTCCAGGCAAGAATACTGGAGTGGGCTGCCATTTCTTTCTCCAGGGGATCTTCCCAAACCAGGGATCAAACCCTGGTCTCCTGCATTACAGACATTGCTTTACCGTCCTTAACTGTATAGCCTCAGGGCATATTTATTTTCTAGAAAGTGACTCTGGAGGAAGAAGTAGCTGCTGACAACAGGAAGAACACTTTGCCCCAGGTCATTGGGTGGAGATAACGCAACTCTGGAATACTGACACCCCCATCCACTACCCCCAAGGAGGGAGACTTGATCCCTTTAGAGAGCACAGCATGAGGGTGGGGCGGCCTGATGTCATCTGATGGTGCATTCCCTACTTCTGCTGGGTTCTAGCCCATCTGCCATTTTCATGGTGTCCATAAAGTGTCATTAGCAAAACCACAGGAGATGCGGAGGAAGGGCTGACAACAGCCCTGGAGAGGAGATGGCTGTGCTGTGGGCAGGTGGTCCCGACTCTTCAGACCCTGGGGGCAGCCAAGCATCCTGCCCCAGGCACTCTCCCAGTCCCCGCTCCCCAGGGGAGCTTCTCCTCCCTCACTCCCTTCGGTCCGGCGCCTCCCCCGTGTCTCCACTGGTGCCCTGGGCCGGGTCCTCTGGCCAGTACTGGTCCTCCATGTACTGCTCCATGCCCGTGCTGCTGCCGGGCTCTCTGTCCTCGGTGGGTGCCTGGAGGCTGCTGGCCATCTGCTGCTCCCACTGCACCTCCAGCAGCCGGTAAAGCTCCATGGCTGTCACGGCGTCTTCTACGGACGAGTGCCCGTGCTGGCCCACCTGGATCTCCCTGTGCAGCAGCTGCAGGGCCAAGTCCTTAAGAGAGACACGATTCTGGACGTGGAGCCCTGGCTGGCTGAGGAGGCTGGGGACGGAAATGGTATCCCGGGTCTGGCCCCGAGGATGGATGTAGTTGAGGGCCTGGAAATCGTTGTGCAGGGCGTGGCCCACCACCACCTTTCCCTTCAGGAGCTTGAGGATCTCTTTCTGGGCCACCTGGAAGGGGATGGCTTTGCGCATGTACTGCCAGGTGCTGCTGGGTGATGCCGCTCCAGCGCGTGTGGTAGTCCACAATGGGCATCTCAGGCTGGACATACTTGTTGTAGAGAACCTCGCCGTGGTAACTCACCACGGAGCACCAGGCCAGCTCGCTCACCCACCCTCGGGGTCTTGTGCCCACCATCTTACAGTCGATGGCACCCACTTGCTGGGCAAGGGGCCAGCAGAGTCCCTGGGGGCTGGCTTTCTGTTGCACCCAGCACTGCTGGCCGCTTCTGTGCCTGGTGGGGCCCCGGGCAATGTAGGCAGAGGGCAGGGTCCTGGCTCCTGGAGTGGGCTTAGTAGCCTCTACTCCTGAAGCAAGGCCTTCTGGGTCATGAAGCGCTGGTGCTGTCGGCTGTTCTTGTACTTCCTGCGAAGCACATCCTTGGCATGCGGGCTGGCCAGGGAAGGGCTCGGGCACTGCAACTGACTCAGGAGCTTCCTGGGGTACCATCCCCATCTGTGCACCGCTCAGGGCCAGGGAGGCCTGGGAGGTGATCTGCCAGCAGGGCAGCAGCCTGAAGGCCCCATGAGTCCCCTCACGCCAGCCCCTGGCATCCAGGCAGCCGGCAGCCGCTACATGCCCTGGGGTTGCACAATTTCCAAGCTTACCCAGTAGGAGGGGGCCATGCAGAAGCCAGCACCGACCTCCGAGGCATGACAGAGGCATGTGCAGCTTGCTGTGGTGGCTGTGGTCAGCGTTTCTGTTCTTAGCGCACAGACCCAGAGAGCAGCCAAGGCCATGGGCGTAAACTGGCGCAGGAAGGACTAAGCAAGCAGGCAAAAACTATATGCACACATACGCACTCATGAACATATATTGTAAATATACATGCATATAATTATATAAATATATAACAAGCATAGTAAATATGCATGCATTGTATTGCATGGCACTCCATCCTATCTTATCCTAAGTCCTCCAGTGGGTTTCTAACTATCACTCTTACATTTCTTTCACTAGTAGTACTTGATCTTAGACACCTTTATAAACAGCTGAGGAAAGAAGAAAAGTGAAAGGCAAGGGAGAAAGGAAAAGATATACCCAACTGAATGCAGAGATATAGAGAATAGCAGGGAGAGATAAGAAGCTCTTAAATGAACAATATAAAGACATAGAAGAAAATAATAGAATGGGAAAGACTAGAGATTTCTTCAAGAAAATTGGAGATATCAAGGGAACATTTCATGCAAATATTGACAAGAAAAGGGACAGAACCAGTAAAGACTTAACAGAAGCATAAGAAATTAAGAAGAGGTGACAAGAATGTATAGAAAAACTATACAAAAAAGGTCTTAATGACCTGGATATTCATGATGTTGTGGTCAGTCACCTAGAGCCCAACATCCTGGAGTGTGAATTCTAGTAGGCTTTAGGAAGCATTACTATGAATAAAGACAGTGGAGGTGATGAAACTCGAGCTGAGCTGTTTAAAATTCTGAAACATGATGCTGTTAAAGTGCTGCATTCAATATGTCAGCAAATTTGAAAAACTCAGTGGTGACCACAGAACTAAAAAATATAAGTTTTCATTCCTATCTCAAAGAAGGGCAATGCCAAAGAATGTTCAAACTAGTGTACAATTGTGCTCATTTCACATATTAGCAAGGTAATGCTCAAATTAGGCTTTAGCAGTACATGAACTGAGAAATTCCAGAAGTAAAATCTGGGTTTAGAAAAGTCAGAGGAACTAGAGACCAAATTGACAAAATTTACTGAACTGTGGAGATAGCAAGGGAGTTCCAGGAAAAAAAAAAATCTACTTCAGCTTCATTGGCTATGCTAAAGCCTTCGACTCTGTATCACAACAAACCATGGAAAACTCTTAAAGAAATGAGAATACCAGATCACCTTACCTGGATTCTAAGAAACTTGTATGTGGGTCAAGAACCGTTAGAATTGTACATGGAGCAAATGACGAGTTTAAAATTGGAAAAGGAGAATGACAAGGCTGTATATTGTCATCCTGTTTATTTATTTATTTAAGTTATTACTTATATGCAGAGTACATCATGAGAACTGTCGGGCTAGATGAATCACAAGCTGGAATTAAGATTGCTGGGGAAAATATCAACAACCCCACCCATGCAGATGATACCACTCTAATGACAGAAACTAAAGAGGAACTAGAAAGCTTCTTGATAAAGGTGAAAGAGGAGAGTGAAAAAGCTGGGTTGAAACTCGACATTCAGAAATGTAAGTTCATGGCATCTAGCCCAATCACTTCATAGCAAATAGAAGGGGAAAATAGTGAAAGCAGAGATAGATTTTCTTTTCTTGGGCTCCAAAATCACTATGGATGGTGTATGCAACCATGAAACTAAAAGACAGTTGCTCCTTGGAAGGATGTTGATGGTGGTTTAATTGCTAAGTTGTGTCTGATTCTTGCAACCTCATGGACTGTAGCACACCAGGCTCCTCTGTCCATGGGATTTTCCAGGCAAGAATACTGGAGTGGCTTGCCAATTCCTTCTTCTCCAGGGGGTCTTCCTGACCCAAGGATCAAACCCTGGTTTCCTGAACTGTAGGAAGATTCTTTACCAACTGAGCTACATAGCTATACCAAACCTAGATAGAATAGTGAAAAACAGAGACATCACTTTGCCAACAAAGGTCTGCACAGTTAACGGTACGGTTTTTCCAGTAGTCATGTATGGATGTGAAAGCTGGACCATAAAGAAGGCTGAATACAAAAGGGTTGATGCTTTTGAACTTTAGTGCTGGAGAAGACTCTTGGGAGTCTCTTGTGCAGCAATGAGATCAAACGAGTCAGCCTTAAAGGAAATCAACTCTGAATATTCAGTGGAAGAATTGTTGCTCAAGCTGAAGCTCCAATACTTTGGCCACCTGATGTGAAGAATCGACTCACTGGAGAAGACCCTTATGCTGAGAAAGATTGAAGGCAAAAAGAGNCAGTGGAGGTGATGAAACTCGAGCTGAGCTGTTTAAAATTCTGAAATATGATGCTGTTAAAGTGCTGCATTCAATATGTCAGCAAATTTGAAAAACTCAGTGGTGACCACAGAACTAAAAAATATAAGTTTTCATTCCTATCTCAAAGAAGGGCAATGCCAAAGAATGTTCAAACTAGTGTACAATTGTGCTCATTTCACATATTAGCAAGGTAATGCTCAAATTAGGCTTTAGCAGTACATGAACTGAGAAATTCCAGAAGTAAGATCTGGGTTTAGAAAAGTCAGAGGAACTAGAGACCAAATTGCCAAAATTTACTGAACTGTGGAGATAGCAAGGGAGTTCCAGGAAAAAAAAAAATCTACTTCAGCTTCATTGGCTATGCTAAAGCCTTCGACTCTGTATCACAACAAACCATGGAAAACTCTTAAAGAAATGAGAATACCAGATCACCTTACCTGGATTCTAAGAAACTTGTATGTGGGTCAAGAACCGTTAGAATTGTACATGGAGCAAATGACGAGTTTAAAATTGGAAAAGGAGAATGACAAGGCTGTATATTGTCATCCTGTTTATTTATTTATTTAAGTTATTACTTATATGCAGAGTACATCATGAGAACTGTCGGGCTAGATGAATCACAAGCTGGAATTAAGATTGCTGGGGAAAATATCAACAACCCCACCCATGCAGATGATACCACTCTAATGACAGAAACTAAAGAGGAACTAGAAAGCTTCTTGATAAAGGTGAAAGAGGAGAGTGAAAAAGCTGGCTTGAAACTCGACATTCAGAAATGTAAGTTCATGGCATCTAGCCCAATCACTTCATAGCAAATAGAAGGGGAAAATAGTGAAAGCAGAGATAGATTTTCTTTTCTTGGGCTCCAAAATCACTATGGATGGTGTATGCAACCATGAAACTAAAAGACAGTTGCTCCTTGGAAGGATGTTGATGGTGGTTTAATTGCTAAGTTGTGTCTGATTCTTGCAACCTCATGGACTGTAGCACACCAGGCTCCTCTGTCCATGGGATTTTCCAGGCAAGAATACTGGAGTGGCTTGCCAATTCCTTCTTCTCCAGGGGGTCTTCCTGACCCAAGGATCAAACCCTGGTTTCCTGAACTGTAGGAAGATTCTTTACCAACTGAGCTACATAGCTATACCAAACCTAGATAGAATAGTGAAAAACAGAGACATCACTTTGCCAACAAAGGTCTGCACAGTTAACGGTACGGTTTTTCCAGTAGTCATGTATGGATGTGAAAGCTGGACCATAAAGAAGGCTGAATACAAAAGGGTTGATGCTTTTGAACTTTAGTGCTGGAGAAGACTCTTGGGAGTCTCTTGTGCAGCAATGAGATCAAACGAGTCAGCCTTAAAGGAAATCAACTCTGAATATTCAGTGGAAGAATTGTTGCTCAAGCTGAAGCTCCAATACTTTGGCCACCTGATGTGAAGAATCGACTCACTGGAGAAGACCCTTATGCTGAGAAAGATTGAAGGCAAAAAGAGATGACAGAAGCAGATGAGATAGTTACACAGCATCACCAACTCTGTGGGCATGCATTTGAAAAACTCTGGGAAACAGTGAAGGCCAAGGACAGCTGACATGCTATAGTCCATGGGGTTGCAAAGAGTCTGACTCAACTGAATGACTGAATAACAACAAAAATATTTTGCTGCTGTTATCTGAACTCACATGAAAGTCGCTTTGATTCAGTATATTTTTATTCTCCCCACTTCAAGTTGAATATAGAGTAACCTATTGACAAACTTTAAATTACACAATGACAAGATTCTCTCCATAAAGACTGGGAATTAACTTCATGAGTCTACAATGTTAAATCAAATTAATTTCCCTTAATAAAGTCAGTTTTTCAATTTAGACAACTCTTCTTATTTAAGCAGAAGCAGACATAATCACTACCTCATAATTGGGACTCACTTTATTACCAAATCTTAAATACCTGTTTAAATGTGTCCTTATTTATGTATGTTAAATAATTAATGGAACTAGCAGTCTCATACCAAATACCAAATGTTTTAAATAAATCCACAAGCATCCTAGTCAACAAAAATATTTTTTTGGCTATAGATTTAGCATTGAAATGAGTTATGAACATTTTAAAGTAAGCAGGAGAAACTTCATTTTTCATAACATTGTTTCAGCTTGCAAAAAGAAAAATAAGGATTGACCCTAAAAAAATAGGAAACATCTTTTTAATCTCTTCTCTTCTATCCCCAGAAGACATATCTCAGTGCCTTGCATTTTGTCAATGTTTAAATGTCACAAATATTGCTACAGTATCTCATATAATTTTCTTTTGTCCTAGGATTCATTTAAAATCTTGGAATATATTTACATACATTTAAATATACTTAATCTAACTTATTTATATTACTAACAGACAAGATCAACTATATACACAATTTTAGTTCAGAATTCTTTAAGCATATAATTGTAGGTTTGGAACAATAAACTGTAAAACATTATAATTTATTACTCAAAAAAATCAAAATGATAATCATCTGGAATTTTCCTGTACTCTATGTATCACTGTTATCTTGTTTACACTGCCTGCTAGGATTATAGACATCAAACTAAGGCAAGTAAACAATAAAAACTTTTAACCTGATATGAGAATTGTAACTGTCTTGTTAGGGGAAACTTTCTGTTTTCCCTTTAAATCTTGGTTATTTTCCATTCTTTATACCCTTTTAACGTTCTTCATTATGAAGCTTAATTTTTTGTTATCCTATTTAATGACAAGACTGTTCTAAGCCATGAAATCATGGTTATTTGTAGTCTTTATTCTATTCAAGAAATAGAAAGTAATTTTCATATTAAGAGCAGCTTATATTATTCCAGAAGAGGGAAATCTGTTGAAAAACACATTTATAAAGCAAATATAAATATGATTGATATCCAGGTTTTTAGTCAACTGTCCTCCCTAAGATGTGTATAAGAGACAGGGCGTAAACTGGCGCAGGAAGGACTAAGCAAGCAGGCAAAAACTATATGCACACATACGCACTCATGAACATATATTGTAAATATACATGCATATAATTATATAAATATATAACAAGCATAGTAAATATGCATGCATTGTATTGCATGGCACTCCATCCTATCTTATCCTAAGTCCTCCAGTGGGTTTCTAACTATCACTCTTACATTTCTTTCACTAGTAGTACTTGATCTTAGACACCTTTATAAACAGCTGAGGAAAGAAGAAAAGTGAAAGGCAAGGGAGAAAGGAAAAGATATACCCAACTGAATGCAGAGATATAGAGAATAGCAGGGAGAGATAAGAAGCTCTTAAATGAACAATATAAAGACATAGAAGAAAATAATAGAATGGGAAAGACTAGAGATTTCTTCAAGAAAATTGGAGATATCAAGGGAACATTTCATGCAAATATTGACAAGAAAAGGGACAGAACCAGTAAAGACTTAACAGAAGCATAAGAAATTAAGAAGAGGTGACAAGAATGTATAGAAAAACTATACAAAAAAGGTCTTAATGACCTGGATATTCATGATGTTGTGGTCAGTCACCTAGAGCCCAACATCCTGGAGTGTGAATTCTAGTAGGCTTTAGGAAGCATTACTATGAATAAAGACAGTGGAGGTGATGAAACTCGAGCTGAGCTGTTTAAAATTCTGAAACATGATGCTGTTAAAGTGCTGCATTCAATATGTCAGCAAATTTGGAAAACTCAGTGGTGACCACAGAACTAAAAAATATAAGTTTTCATTCCTATATCAAAGAAGGGCAATGCCAAAGAATGTTCAAACTAGTGTACAATTGTGCTCATTTCACATATTAGCAAGGTAATGCTCAAATTAGGCTTTAGCAGTACATGAACTGAGAAATTCCAGAAGTAAAATCTGGGTTTAGAAAAGTCAGAGGAACTAGAGACCAAATTGACAAAATTTACTGAACTGTGGAGATAGCAAGGGAGTTCCAGGAAAAAAAAAAATCTACTTCAGCTTCATTGGCTATGCTAAAGCCTTCGACTCTGTATCACAACAAACCATGGAAAACTCTTAAAGAAATGAGAATACCAGATCACCTTACCTGGATTCTAAGAAACTTGTATGTGGGTCAAGAACCGTTAGAATTGTACATGGAGCAAATGACGAGTTTAAAATTGGAAAAGGAGAATGACAAGGCTGTATATTGTCATCCTGTTTATTTATTTATTTAAGTTATTACTTATATGCAGAGTACATCACGAGAACTGTCGGGCTAGATGAATCACAAGCTGGAATTAAGATTGCTGGGGAAAATATCAACAACCCCAGCTATGCAGATGATACCACTCTAATGACAGAAACTAAAGAGGAACTAGAAAGCTTCTTGATAAAGGTGAAAGAGGAGAGTGAAAAAGCTGGGTTGAAACTCGACATTCAGAAATGTAAGTTCATGGCATCTAGCCCAATCACTTCATAGCAAATAGAAGGGGAAATAGTGAAAGCAGAGATAGATTTTCTTTTCTTGGGCTCCAAAATCACTATGGATGGTGTATGCAACCGTGAAACTAAAAGACACTTGCTCCTTGGAAGGATGTTGATGGTGGTTTAGTTGCTAAGTTGTGTCTTATTCTTGCGACCTCATGGACTGTAGCACACCAGGCTCCTCTGTCCATGGGATTTTCCAGGCAAGAATACTGGAGTGGACTGCCAATTCCTTCTCCAGGGCATCTTCCTGACCCAAGGATCAAACCCTGGTTTCCTGCACTGTAGGAAGATTCTTTACCAACTGAGCTGCATAGCTATACCAAACCTAGACAGAATAGTGAAAAACAGAGACATCACTTTGCCAATAAAGTCTGCACAGTTAACGGTACGGTTTTTCCAGTAGTCATGTATGGATGTGAAAGCTGGACCATAAAGAAGGCTGAATACAGAAGGGTTGATGCTTTTGAACTTTAGTGCTGGAGAAGACTCTTGGGAGTCTCTTGTGCAGCAACGAGATCAAACGAGTCAACCTTAAAGGAAATCAACTCTGAATATTCAGTGGAAGAATTGTTGCTCAAGCTGAAGCGCCAATACTTTGGCCACCTGATGTGAAGAATCGACTCACTGGAGAAGACCCTTATGCTGAGAAAGATTGAAGGCAAAAAGAGATGACAGAAGCAGATGAGATAGTTACACAGCATCACCAACTCTGTGGGCATGCATTTGAAAAACTCTGGGAAACAGTGAAGGCCAAGGACAGCTGACATGCTACAGTCCATGGGGTTGCAAAGAGTCTGACTCAACTGAATGACTGAATAACAACAAAAATATTTTGCTGCTGTTATCTAAACTCACATGAAAGTGGCTTTGATTCAGTATATTTTTATTCTCCCCACTTCAAGTTGAATATAGAGTAACACTATTGACAAACTTTAAATTACACAATGACAAGATTCTCTCCATAAAGCCTGGGAATTAACTTCATGAGTCTACAATGTTAAATCAAATTAATTTCCCTTAATAAAGTCAGTTTTTCAATTTAGGCAACTCTTCTTATTTAAGCAGAAGCAGACATAATTACTACCTCATAATTGGGACTCACTTTATTACCAAATCTTAAATACCTGTTTAAATGTGTCCTTATTTATGTATGTTAAATAATTAATGGAACTAGCAGTCTCATACCAAATACCAAATGTTTTAAATAAATCCACAAGCATCCTAGTCAACAAAAATATTTTTTTGGCTATAGATTTAGCATTGAAATGAGTTATGAACATTTTAAAGTAAGCAGGAGAAACTTCATTTTTTATAACATTGTTTCAGCTTGCAAAAAGAAAAATAAGGATTGACCCTAAAAAATAGGAAACATCTTTTTAATCTCTTCTCTTCTATCCCCAGAAGACATATCTTAGTGCCTTGCATTTTGTCAATGTTTAAATGTCACAAATATTGCTACAGTATCTCATATAATTTTCTTTTGTCCTAGGATTCATTTAAAATCTTGGAATATATTTACATACATTTAAATATACTTAATCTAACTTATTTATATTACTAAGAGACAAGATCAACTATATACACAATTTTAGTTCAGAATTCTTTAAGCATATAATTGTAGGTTTGGAACAATAAACTGTAAAACATTATAATTTATTACTCAAAAAAATCAAAATGATAATCATCTGGAATTTTCCTGTACTCTATGTATCACTGTTATCTTGTTTACACTGCCTGCTAGGATTATAGACATCAAACTAAGGCAAGTAAACAATAAAAACTTTTAACCTGATATGAGAATTGTAACTGTCTTGTTAGGGGAAACTTTCTGTTTTCCCTTTAAATCTTGGTTATTTTCCATTCTTTATACCCTTTTAACGTTCTTCATTATGAAGCTTAATTTTTTGTTATCCTATTTAATGACAAAACTGTTCTAAGCCATGAAATCATGGTCATTTGTAGTCTTTATTCTATTCAAGAAATAGAAAGTAATTTTCATATTAAGAGCAGCTTATATTATTCCAGAAGAGGGAAATCTGTTGAAAAACACATTTATAAAGCAAATATAAATATGATTGATATCCAGGTTTTTAGTCAACTGTCCTCCCTAAGAGGCTTTAGAGCTTTAGAGAAATAAAAACACAAGATATGCTTTTCATATATTCTATGTTTTTTCTTCAACATCCTGAAAATATTTAAATCAAGAAGCAATTGAAATTGATGAAAAAGTGGAAAAAAATAAATATCTCCATGGAAATATTATGATAAATACAGAACATCAATGCTTCACTACCAATTTTCTGGTTTGTGATGTAAAGGAAATGTGCTAAATGTAGTAACTTTAAGTTATTCTAATAGTAAATTATGGAGCCCTGGACCCTAAAAGTTTCCTTGGCTATTTCTGTAAATCCGTCTCCAAACCTGCTTGCCACATCAAGGAACCCTGAGTGTTTTCTCTGTTTTATTATGTGAGAAAGTCAATGAAGCACAAATAGATGTTTTTCTGGAACTTTCTTGCTTTTTCCATGATCCAGTGGATGTTGGCAATTTGATCTCTGGTTCCTCTGCCTTTTCTAAAACATCAGGAAGTTCATGATTCACATATTGCTGAAGCCTGGCTTGGTGAATTTTGAGCATTACTTTACTATCATGTGACATGAGTGCAATTGTGCAGTAGTTTGAGCATTCTTTGGCATTGCCTTTCTTTAGAATTGGAATAAAAACTAACCTTTTCCAGTCCTGTGGCCACTGCTGAGTTTTCTAAATTTGCTGGCATATTGAGCGCAACACTTTCACAGCATCATCTTTCAGGATTTGAAATAGCTCAACTGGAATTCTATCACCTCCACTTGGATAACATATCAGAGTTATCCATGTCTATGCCCCAACCAGTAATGCTGAATTAGCTGAAGTTGAGTGGTTTTATGAAGACCCACAAGACCTTTTAGAACTAACACCCCCAAAAGATGTTCTTTTCATTATAGAGGACTAGAATGCAAAAGTAGAAAGTCAAGAAACACCTGGAGTAACAGGCAAATTTGGCCTTGGAATGCAGAATGAAGCAGGGCAAAGACTAATAGAGTTTTGCCAAGAAAATGCACTGGTCATAGCAAACACCCTCTTTCAACAGCACAATGAAGACTCTGCACATGGAGGTCACCAGATGGTCANACTCTAGTGGACTGTAGCCCACCAGGCCCCTCCGTCCATGGAAATTCACTTGACAGTTTAATTCATGTTCAGCGAACTCAGACCACTCCACTAGTTGTGGTATGTTGAAAGTGAAAGTGTTGTTCATTCAGTTGTGTCTGATTCTTTGGGATGACTGCCAGGCTCCTCTGTCCATGGGATTATCCAAGCAAGAATACTGGACTGGGTTGCCATTTCCTTCTCCAGAGGAATCTTCCTGATCCAGGGATTGAACTCAGGTCTCCCACATTGCAGGAAGACTCTTTACTATCTAAGCCACCAGGGAAGCCCTAAGTGGTATGTTAATGTCACTGTAATCTTGCCGGGCTTTTTTTTTTTTTTTAAGTTGGGGTATAGTTACCTTACTATGTTGTATTAGTTTCTGCTGTACAACAAAATGAATCAGCTATGTGTATACACATATCCCCTCCCTCTTAGACCTCCCTCCTGCCCCACGCCATCCCAGTTGTCTAGGTTGTCACAGAGCACTGAGCTGAGCTCCCTGTGCTATATACAGCAGATTCCCACTAGCTATCTGTTTTACACATAGTAGTATATATACATCAATAATACTCTCCCAGTTCACCCCACCTCCCCTTCATCTCAAACCTTGGCCACATGTCTATTCTCTGCAGCTGCATCTCTACTCCTGCCCTGTAAATAGATTCATCTGCACCATTTTTTTCCTAGATTACACATGCCTGTGTTAATATAGGACATTTGTTTTTCTCTTTCTGACTTAACTTTACTCTGTGTGACAAACTCTTGCTGGGCTTTTAAACAGAAGCAATTCATCAAAAGCATAAAATCCTTGCAACTAACCATAGCATTTATTTAGTAAAAAAAAAAAGAATAAAACTGTGGAAATAACTATTCAAATTCTCAGTATTGTGCATTTTAAGCATTCTTCTCTAATTATAGTATTTTATCAAAAATTATATTGGTATAATAATTAAAACCTGTACTTGAAAGACCCTTAATCCTAAAGTGGAAGATAAATTCAACTCTTTCCCACCTCATTTCTCTTCCATAATTTTCCTACCCTCTTGCTTACTATATCTTCCAAATTTTGCCATCAGTTCAGTTCAGTTCAGTTGCTCAGTCGTGTTCAACTCTTTGAGACCCCATGAATTGCAGCACGCCAGGCCTCCCTGTCCATTACAAACTCCCAGAGTTCAACCAAATTCTTGTCCATCAAGTCAGTGATGCCATCCAGCCATCTTGTCCTCTGTTGTCCCCTTTTTCTCCTGCCCCCAATCCCTCCCAGCATCAGAGTTTTTTTCAATGAGTCAACTCTTCACATGAGGTGGCCAAAGTACTGGAGTTTCAGCTTTAGCATCAGTCCTTCCAAAGAACACCCAAAGCTGATCTCCTTTAGAATGGACTGGTTGAATCTCCTTGAAGTCCAAGAGACTCTCAAGGGTCTTCTCCAACATCACAGTTCAAAAGCATCA